>CM042427.1:31365670-31553170 GCA_023631565.1 Gymnocephalus cernua | reverse complement strand
TTATTGTAATTTAAAGGAATTATAAACATCATGGTTTAGTAGAAGCGTTAACACTGAACTGATTATGAACGCATGCATCAGATGTTTAATTTAGAAAACACTTATTTTTTTTATTTTTTTTTTAGACTTGATGACTCACATTGACTTACTGTGACTCACTCCGGCTCTGCTCCAGTATCGCACCAAGCTAACAGCTAGGTGACTCTGGCAGTGACTCATTCAACAGTCTGGATTGTTTGGCTTTCAATGATGCTGACTGGTTGTTTTCTGTCACTCGTGATGCTGTTTCTGATAAACCATGTCCCCTGTTGTTGTTATTTAGGAGCAACTCCAACCTGACACCTAATGACCTGATACTGTACATCATCAAAGGCATCAACCTACCAGCTCCCTCAGGTACTCAAGTCAGGTCTGCATCTTTGAATTAATGAGGCAGTAAAGTGTCAAATGTATGTTCACTTACACCTACCTCTCTGCCTTCAGGTGTCTCACCCAACGATCTGGATGCCAGTGTGAAGTTTGAGTTTCCTTTTCCCAGCGCGGTAAGAATCTTTCTCATGCAGTGAGTAGATTATGGATATTTCACTCTGTTTATATCTAAATCTGTTTTAATGCATTCATTTATGTGTGTGTAGGAGGAGGCTCAGAGAGACAAAACGAGACCAGTAAAGAGCACCAACAGCCCAGAGTTTAAAGAGAATTTCAAACTCACCATCAACCGCGCCCACCGAGGCTTCAAACGAGTCATCCAATCCAAAGGCGTCAAGTTTGAAATCGTCCACAAGGGGTAAAAAAACATATATATGTAGGCAGAAGTTTCCCTGTTGATCCTCATGATTTATGATGCACAAGTCATGTCTGCTATGTTTTTTTCCGTTGTGTTCTTCTCTCTGTGTATTTACAGAGGCCTGTTTAAGACAGACAAAGTTGTGGGCACTGCTCAGCTGAAGCTAGAGGCTCTAGAAAACCATTGTGACATTAGAGAGATAATAGAGGTGAGTGTTCATAACAAGTAAAAACAAAAGCATACACACATGTACACACCAGATCTATCTAACAGTGTGCATGTATTTCGTAGGTGATGGATGGACGTAAAGCTACAGGTGGCAAGTTGGAGGTGAGGGTGAAGATCAGAGAGCCTTTATCAGGAGTTGATCTCCAGCCGGTGACGGAGAAGTGGCTGGTTCTCGATCCTGTGTCCCCCATTTCTCCTCCAAAGAGACAAAAGGAACGGGTGAGTAGAGTTTTGATATCCCCTGGCCTGAATGTGTGCAGACTGTGGAAGGTAACTGAAGCAGAGCAAACTCACTGTCTTCGCTGCATCCTATAATATTTTGTAACATTTCGAAACCAACGATCCGACAAAGTTTGAAAAGTATGAAGAATTTTAACTTCTTTAAAAAAGCCTAACCAGGGACGGGAGCTGCAAATTAGCTCCGTGCATACATCTGTTGCATTGCTTATCTGTATGTAAAAACGTTTGTCTGTATGGAAAAGTACAGTGGAAACAGACTTGCTGGCGAAAACTCTGATCTGTGCGCGGACTGATTTTCTGCAGTGGTTTAATGCCGACTAAAGAACTGGCATCCCCAGCTGTTTCTCTCAACTCCTAATATTGGCATAACAGCAGTATATGGAAACAAATCAAAATTCAGTTAAAATATTGTGTAACATAACATGTGAATAGAAAACTGACAGCATGCTTTTAATCCCGCCTTTAAGCGTGACCATTCGCCACAGCTTTACACACGCTTTAGACCTGGTTGGACAACACGTCGTACAAACTAGTTTGTCTCAAACATAACACAGCCTTCAGTCAGGATGTGAGCTGCTGCCCTCTGATTAATATGCTGTCGTCCTGCAGCCCTGTTTGCAAGTTTCATACGTACAGGAGTAACAGAAGCTTACATCATTGGCACATATTGATGGTGTCAGGTGTGTGTGTGTGTGTGTGTGTGTGTGTGTGTGTGTGTGTGTGTGTGTGTGTGTGTGTGTGTGTGTGTGTGTGTGTGTGTGTGTGTGTGTGTGTGTGTGTGTGTGTGTGTATCAGGCTCCGTCTCCTCGGTCTAAACCCAGACATGAAACGAGCAGCAGGAGCAGTCATCCCAACAACTCTCCTCCCCAGTACAAACTCCACAGCTTCAGCCTCCTCAACTATGACAGGGAGCGGCTGGAGAGAAAGGTTTGCGTGGTCTAAGCCCATCCACAACTTCTGTAATGCTTGTAAGGGCCCGAATGTGCGAAAGTCTCATCAGTCATTACGCCTGTCTCTCAGATTGCAGACTACCGAAAGGCAAGACGGGATCCCCCACCTGACCTCGTCCATCAACACAAAGAGGTCACACACAGGCTGCAGTGGCAGAAAGCACAGCTGGAGCGAGCCTCTTCTGCTCTGCTGACAGGTAACTCACACACAGAATACATACGAGTATGTACTTTACTGACACATGTATGTCTCAACCTCTCAAACACCCACATTTCCCTTCACCACATGTGTAGAGTATGAAAATGTGCTGCAGCGCTCCGTCCAAGGGTATGCTGACTCTGTGAAGAAATACTCCAGCCAAGGCAACAGGGTGAGTACAGTTGTACAGAGGACACTTGTGTGTGTACATGTTCGTTCTCATTGTGTAAAGTTTTCATTCTCTTTTTATAGGACGCTGCCAAGGATTCACTGGGCAAGTTGAAGCTGGTAGAGAATGAGGTAAGGGTTGCTATATATACAGTCATTATTAATATATAATTGATGTTTTTATCATCATGTATATGCATGTGTACAATTTAACATAGTCGTTTTCTCTCTGCTACAGCTGGAATCGCTTAAAAGGAAACGCACAGGATGAGAGGAGAGTAAGGGAGTGGAGACTTGGCTGGAGCACTGTTATATCATATCTCTCTCTCTCTCTCTCTCTCTCTCTCTCTCTCTCTCTCTCTCTCTCTCTCTCTCTCTCTCTCTCTCTCTCTCTCTCTCTCTCTCTCTTGCGCGCTCTCGCTCTCTCATACACACTCATATACAAACACTACAGTGGGTACTTTAAGCACCTTTAGCATGATTCTATGCTGCCCATGTCCATGACAACTGCATGAACTAACCGGACAATTCTGTCAATTGATCATATAACTTGCATCACTTGTGGTTAGTTGCCTGCCACAGTAATTAAAAAGAAATCTCTAACTACAAAGGGACACAGAAATTATAGCAAGCATTAACATGTGTTCAGAGAGAAACCGGTTTATTTGCACTTAAACACTATAGAAAGCTGCTTTTAAAGCACATCTTTACAAACCTTACCTGTTCTGTTTGTTTTTTTCCAGTCCTATTTTTTTCCTTTGAAAATTGTTGGTGAAAGATCCGTCAGAAGATTTATAAGTTTTACAATTGGCGACAGCTCAGAGAGTCTGTTGGTGTCCACAGATGACCAAAAATATGTCTGTGTTTGTGTGCTCTGAAGTGTGTTTAACCAATTGACTAAGGTGTTTTGAACCCCTTTTCCCATATTTTATGTGTGTTATGAGCTTAATCTAATCTGTCTGCTCCAGTGTTCCCAGATTACAGTAATCTGCTCCGTTTGGAGTGGTGTGATATGGGAATAAAAAAATGGGTCTTCGGGGCGCCGCAGCCTACATCCCATAACGAGGGATTAGTGTTTGTGTCACCAAGGAGACGACTAGATCAGACGTAGAGTCGCCTTTGGGGCTGGGAAGAGGGGGTGTTAGCAGCGTGCCATGAATGTGGTTGAAGCTTAGCTCTGCAAAAGGATTGCTGCTTCTTCATCATCAGCTGTTTCTTCGTTGTTGTGTTCTTCATCTTTACTTTCTTCACACTAATTCCGTATATTCACAGATTATTCAGAGTCATGAGTAATAGGCCGCTCCACTTGGATTTTCTTTAAACTCTTCAATAATATTAAGCCCATTATGTTGTCGATTAGAAAATAATTAACAGCTGCTGCCTCAGCTTGCCGCTATTTTCCATAGATTCTGGCATATGCAGTTTACAAAACCAGATTCTTTCCTACTGAGATCTCCAGTGGCAGCACAGTGGATGCTGAATAGTCTGCCCACAGAAAGACAACTCAATATGTGTCAGTGATGCTGGGTAATTGCTCATTTCTATTTCTGTTGCCCCATAGACATCTCTGTCATAGGCACCCTTGTCATTCTTCTCTACTTCACACTTATTGTGGCCGTGAAGTCAAGGGAACAAATATCAGACAAATCCTGGAAAACTTTAAAAAGATATGTGACAAATGTGTCTGCATTTGTCACACATCTTTTTGAAATTAATAATTTTGTCACAACACTAGATGTACAAAAACAAAAACAGGAATGTGACGAATATGTGTGTTAGAGGACAGATGTTTCCTCTGTGTGTTGGACAACCTGCTAACCTGACAGCAGATTCTGTTGACCCACGCTGATTGCATGCAGCCGGGATGTAGCAAACTAGTGTAAATGAACCTTACTTTATATTTTCAGTTGACTCTTCAATGTGGATGATGTCTGTTAACTCCACTAATAGTGTTTTTGGTCACGTGACACAGCAGAGAGTCATGTGTTCACCCTAATCCACTCACTGCTTCACCCCATTAGCAAATAATCCTGGTTAAAGTTGACCTGATATGGCCCTCCATAGTCTGTGTTGATTTTTATATAACACCCCTTCCCCCACTTTTTTAATCTATCAGGAGAGGATATCTTCTGACTCTTTGTAAAGGGTACGTTATGGTGCTTTTGATCAGCTGATATTCTTTTAGAGATGGACTGATGCTTGCTTATAGTGGCATGATAACTAATAGTTAATTATGAGGTGGCTCTGAAAGGACTACTGTATGCCAATGTGCATTTGCAACTCCTTCATTACAAGTCATGTACACTTAACATTTTTGCTGACAATTTTTCAATGTATGCAGCACAGTTTCAGATTTGATGTATTTTCCCTACTGTTCCAGGCAGCCATTAGTTTCCATTTATTTCAGTGCAGTATGAAAATCTGTTAGCAGACTGTTGAAACTTGCTTGTCAAACATTTGGCTCAAACATTAATTGCTCAACATTTATTTTTTCATTTATAATGTATGTTATTTATTCAAAAGACTGCATTAAAGAAGAATTCCGGTTGATTTCAACACGTAGCTCTGTTGTTTGTAAATTTGGAGTGCTGTCAGTAGCGAGAAAAAAGACAACAATCGGTGTTGCCTACAGCGTGCTATCCTCCTGCTAGCGTTAGCACCCAACAGGCTTAAACAGGGCAGGTTTTAAACGTGTTTTTAGCCTCTAAACATGTTCAAGATGTCATTACAAGTGCCTAGCCATGTGCAGTGATTCCTTCTGAGGGAACACAGCGAATCTGACTTCAGTAGATGTGACAGAAAGGCATAAAAGTTGTGTTAATCCATACCTCTGTTTATTTCCTGTTTTTCTGTGAGGTTGTTTTCGTTTTTCTTGCTACTCACAGCACTCCAAATTTACAAACAACAGAGCTACGTGTTGAAATCAACTGGAATTCTCCTTTAACGATGAAGATTAAGATGATGTAACTTTGACAAAAATGAATGCAGACTCAATGATTTACACATTTGTTTAATTGGTTTTCATACTGTATGGAAATGAATAGAAATCAATGGCTGCCTGAATCTGTTAAAAAAAATAGGACTATAGATTAATTATTTGGTCTACAATGCCAAAAAAACAATGTCTTCAATTTTCTTGTTTTGTTAGACCCGACACTCCGAAACCCAGAGATATTAAGTTTACTATCATATAAGACGAAGAAAAACTACAAATTCTCAGAATCTAGAAGCTGGATATAGGCAAAGGTTGTGTTTTGGCTTGAAAACGGATTTAAACGATTCAATTATTAAATTGATCAATCTTTAAAATGTTTATTTTTTAAGGACAAGCTATGATGTAAACTATAGTTTGTAGTTAATTGGCTAAAACATGCAAAGCCACCACTTTGATTCTTTAAAAGAAAATGTGTTTTTCAGATTTACAAAGTCAAGTAAATGGTGAATAAGAACATGTAGCTCTGACATAACGGGGGGGGGGGGGGGGGTTGCAGCACTCGCATGTTTTAACGTTAAACGCACACAGCACTGCAGCTGAGCAGCACTCCTTTCTCTTAACTCCAAAACCTTTAACCCCATGTCACCTCAGACACACAAACACACACTCATCACCCCACTATTCGAGTAACCTCACAGCCTCTGAGGCTGTCCTGTTGTCATAGCAGCAAGCTCATCAGCATTCACTGTGGTAGTCGGATGGTCAGGACCCAGGGAGGGGGACATATTGTCAAATTTGTCCTGCTGGTGACTCGCACTCCTTTCTCACATTTACAAGACACCACACACACTCCTCACTTTTTTCTTTACTCTTTTTTTTTTAGGTTGTTTGGCTCTCCTCTCTGTTTGATCCTACTCTGTAATCTGGCTGCACTCCATTTAAAAAGGAGAACGTTTGGTGAATTGTTAGTCATTATTGGTAATATTTCTGTCCTGATCTGCTGCAGTAAACGTATTATTCTAGCCTTGGGAACATACTATTCTTGAACCTATGACATTTTTTTGATCCATTAAATCATGTAAGGGCAATCAATATAAATGTAATATTTGTATACAGTAAATATACAGCATAATATACTCTGTCTCTATTTTTACGTGTAAGTCATGATTTGTGCAGCTCAGACGGGGAATGTATGAAGGACTGATTGTTAAGGCTTTATTATGTGTGAGGTTGGTGTGAACATGAATAAAATAGTGAAACAGCGCTTGGTTTGTATCTTTATTGAAATGAAATATCCAGATTTGTGATCAACATTTTAGCTTAGACCCTGTACCTTTTTTTAACAGTTTTCTATCAGCTTGACATATAACTTTTTGTAGTTATAGAGTTAAAGAGAACATCCTCTAAACACGATTTTTGAACTGATGACATGTTTCAGATGTCTGGGGTCTGTAAAACATGTTTAAATACAGTTGAATTTAATATGTGATAAATCTGTGATTGGTGTTGGCAGAATTTTTTATACAGCATAACGTTTCCCCACTCAAATCCACAAAAAGTGTGTACACTATTGCAATCCCTAGTATGAAGATCCAGAAGAAACTCAGAGAGATACATCGGAAAGTTTGTTCGTGCAAATTCAATATCATTTTGTTTAACTTATTTGGTGTAATAATGCTCAATGATAATTTCTGTATTTGTCACCATCAAATATGCCCAGTTTGTGGCAAAGGGAAGGGTTTCCATTTTAATACTTTTCTTCATAGTGGCAATGTTTTAAAGGTAAAATATCGTAAAATAAGTTTTGTAATAATGAATACTATTAATTTACACATACTATATGTGAGAGCCAATATCATCAAAAGACAAGGGTTGAAACAATATGTAAGACAAAAATAGACAATGCGTGCTGTTGTTGGGGGAAGCTTGGGGCTTTGGTGGTATGCTAATAACGTGTTTGAATGTGAAATTTCCTCTGACAAAGGGGGAAAGAAGAGAGGGGGATGCATGTCAATGGGGGGATGGTGCACAGGAACAGAAAATTGGACAACCCGCGAGACTTTGGTGGGCGTGGATTCGGTGGAGAAGCTTCCTGCTCGGGTGAACACGTGGTTCCGTGTCAGCTTCCCTGCTTGTCCGTCAGTGTGAAGGTTTCCAGCCCTTCTCTCATACCTCTCCCTATTTCTCCTCCCGTACCACACAGCAGACCTTATCCTCTCTTTACTCCGTCCCACCCGCACCTCCTCCACCTCCTACACTTTGCTTCTTTTCTTTGCGACGGCTCCCGGGACTGCAGACAGCCAGGCCGCGGTCACTTCAACGTGTATCCGCTCAGAGAGAGAGAGAAATAGAGGGGGGGAAGAGTGTGTGTGCATGTGTGTGTGAGAGAGAGGGAGAGAGAGAGAGAAAGTGTGTGTGTGACAGAGTGTGTGAGTGCGTGTGCGCGCAACCGGTCCATCCGTGTTATTATTTCTCCCACGATCCCGCCTCGTTATTCGGCCATGACGCTGGAAGCGATCCGCTACCGGTCCGGGTCTCTGCAGATCCTAAACCAGCTGCTGCTGCCACACAAGACCGCTTACGATGAGATCCGCTCGGTGCAGGACGCTTACGAGGCCATCAAGTCCATGAAGGTACGGAGCTCCTTTCTTTCTCTTTCCACCCCTTCTCACTCGGGGCTTTCTCTCCCACTTCCCAGTCGACCTGCATGCCCGCTGCTTGTGCATTTATTCCCGTTGTCCATGTTATTTTGTGTCTGTCTGGTCTTTTGTGCTCCCACTGCTGCACGCATGTGTTGCCAAATGCTGGCCGCCGTTCTCCCGCTGTCGGCCTGTATTTTTGTTTTGGATGCACCTGCAGCACCCCCCCACCCCCCCACAAAAACAAAAAACAAATCAAACAAACAAAAACACATCATTTATATATGGTATTTTCTTTTTTACATATATAGTATTTCTTTCATTATCATGAAACTAGGCATCTGCACACAGCCACCCCCCTCCTCTTTCTTTGGGAGACATTATTGATGAATTATTAATGACCTTTGCCAGGGTTTTTGTTCGCCTTTTGGTTTTATGCTGTACTCAGTGACACATCAGCTAATTTCTCCTTAAATACCCGAATCCCTGACATATAGAGGTGTTCAGATAGTTACATGTTGTCTATGTTCTGTAACAGCTGGGGACATTTTCAGATGTTCACTTATTAGGGCAGATATTCACTCTTTTGTCTTCCTGGCAACACACACAGCAGCACTACACTACTTTGTGTGTGTGTGTGTGTGTGTGTGTGTGTGTGTGTGTGTGTGTGTGTGTGTGTGTGTGTGTGTGTGTGAGAGAGAGAGTGTGTGAAGGAATGTACCATAAGCAGAGAGGGTGATGTCATGATAACGGAGTCTAATGGAAAGAGAGAAATGACTCCTAAGACAGATGATATCATTTCAGTCAAAGCTGTCGTGACAACTTTGGGCTCTGATCAGTCACCCACTTACAACTCTGTGTGGTAGAAAGAGATTAATAATCCTCATCAAAACTGGGAGACAGCTGTTGAAAGTTGGCATAGAAACCAAAAGACGAGGACCACCACTGACGCAGTCTTTCCTCTTCCTCCTCCAGGTGCGGGGCGCCCCGGCCATCGCCATCGTCGGCTGCCTAAGCCTGGCTGTGGAGTTGCGGGCAGGCGCCGGGGGGGATGATCCCGTGACCTTTATTAGGGAGTCTCTGTGTCACCTGACCTCAGCTCGGCCCACCGCCGTCAACATGGGCCGCGCCGCCCGCGAGCTGATGGAGTTTGCTGAGAACGAGAGCATGGAGAAGAACTCGGAGCAGCTCAGAGAAAGGTGGGCTGGTTAGAGAGGTGACAACCTCCGATGGTCCAACGGGCAACTGCACATATTCATTGTTTATCAGTTGGTTTGGGGTCATAGATGTACACTCTCAGACCATTTCCCTGATGTGATTTTAATGTAAGTGATGGGGGACAAAGTTTATAGCCCAATTCCATGAAAAAAACGCATTTCAAAGTTCAACCAAATGTTGAGGCTGTGAGGTGAGCAGTATGATTTATCCAAATCAAATGGGTATAAGTTTCTGTATTTTTACTACACTCTTTTCTCTCGTTACTGTTCCCCCACTGGAGCTCAGCGAGGAAACTGTCTAACCCTATCCCTTTTTGCACAGAACAATAACTGTGTCTCCAATACTTATATTAAAATCACTTTTTAAATGTTAAGGATCTCTTTGGGGCCAGTATGGACAGGAGGAATAATCACAGCAAACACTAAGTCTTTCAATACACATATGGACATTGAGTATTGTTTTTAGATCGACTTAAAACAAATTGGAACTTGTCCTTTTTAATTGAAGATTTGGTTGGTAATGTTTTGTGTTTAACTTGTCACAAACAGGGTGATTTGGGGCCTACTGCAAAGGTTTTCCATGTGTTCCCCTAGTCAGTTAATATGGGCCCTGTTCAGAGCATACATGTATTTAATTGTTTTCTTAGCCACCCTACTTTTCCATTTCCACTTATTTACTGGTGGCTGTTGAGCAGGTAAGAAGACTGTTAAAAAGTAAATATGATGTGAACAATGCTGCATCCAAACAAACAAAAAACGGCCTTAAGGATACACACATTGAGATTTAGTGAATGTAAACGGAAACTTTATTTGTTTTCAAGAACACTCCACAGGACACCTTTTAGGTCAAATAGACACTCCATCAGCAAACAATGAGCATATGGGTTGCTTGATCTGTTATATCAGTAAAATATATATACTGTGAATTTAAATGATCTAAACCGCTTTTATCGTGCACTTAGTGAATTTTTTAAGTTAGGTACTGGCCTGCTTCTATAGCACTTCCTCGTTCAATGACAGCTGCAGGTGTCTTTTTGAAAAGTTGTGAAGGTTATCAGATCACATAAAATGTGAAAATTGGGAAGCCTGTATACTATATATGTCATTTACAGTGGTAATTTTCTCGACAGGACTGTAGTTTAGAATTGTACATGCAGGCAAGCAGAACACGTGAAGGGTTGAGAGAGATGTTGGTGTTGAATAGCATCCAGGTGGATAGTGGCTGTCATGTTGGGACAATACAACAAATTTTGGGTAGAGATGCACTAATTCAGTACGCCGGATCCATATAGGCTCAAATATTGGCCTTATGAAGCGGGTCGGATATCTAGCCAATGTGACCAATCCACATTTAATACAGTTTCTTTGTCAATGTCATAAAAAGCCAGGGTTCTGATATCAGTTACAGTCATTCAGTCACATTGGGCTGAATATCCGGGTCAGCCAAAACACTGCAAAATGTATCCATGGCCATCACAGTCTCTGCACTCATATTTTAGGATGCCATTTTCGCTGCTGGAAACATAATGGAAGCTAGAAATCCAAGCTGAAATAGCCTGTAGTTCTTTCCTTACATACAACTACATCACTGTCGATCTCTTCTGACGCCGCTTTACTAAAATGCTCTGCATCGCTAAGGTTGTAAAGAAAACTGTAATGTGACACAAATAATGTGCTGGGATGTAGAGCATGTCCACGATGGGTGACGTTAGTGATATGAGGATGGATAAGGTTATGTAGGCTACATAACGGATAGACTGGGAAGAAAAACGATACCGCTCAAATAGGAAGTTATCTGGAAATTAAAATGCGTCGGGGCCTCAATATCATCTCCTGACGTATGTTTAACTCCCTGCGAAGTAATACAGCGTCTTCATCAACAGGATTGTCGACAAAAGGAAATGCCATGTTTTGATAAAAAGCAATGTTTTAAAGTCTGCCTAACAGTTAATAAACCAACAATGTTTTTTGTATTCATGCCGATATACCAAACTGCGCTAAAATGCGCCTGATACAGACTGAATCGAAAGAAAGAGCGCTGTGTCAGAGGGAGGAGACTGAGAGAAACTCAAGGTTTCTTGAAGAAAACCTGCTCCCGACCAGAGGTCCGTTTCAGGTAGGAGGATTAGTGGAAACTCTGAGTTTGTTAAGCCTGAGATGAGGGAAACTCTGGGTTTTCCGTTTCAGAAAGAGAGGTAACTTAACCTCAGAGTCAGTTACTATGGTAACTGAGCCTATGAACCTAACCTGGTCGGGAGCAGGTTTTCTTCAAGAAACCTCGAGTTTCTTGAAGACTCCTCCCCATGGATGTATGAAGAGAATTAACGCTCCTCCCTCTGACACAGCGTGCTCATTTCCTCATTCATTCAGTCAGTCTGTATCAGGCACATTTCAGCGCAGTTTGTTATATTGGCGGGAATAAAATAAAACATTGTTGGTTTATTAACTGTTAGGCAGACTTTAAAACATTGTTTTTTCTCAAAACATGGCATTTCCTTTTGTCGACGATCCCGTTGATGAAGACGCTGTATGGCAGGGAGTTAAACATACGTCGGAAGATGATATTGACGCATTTTAATTTCCAGATAACTTCCTATTTGAACGGTATGGTTTTTCTTCCCAGTCTATCAGTTATGTAAGCTACATAACCTTATCCGTCCTCATATCACTACCGTCACCCATCGTGGACATGCTCTACATCCCAGCACATTCTTGCATTACAGTTGTCTCTACAACCTTGGTGATAATAATAATTTTAATAAAGCGCCGTCAGAAGAGATCGCTCTGAAACGTTGTATAACTGCTATAAATTATCTTATGCTTTGTGTTTGGGCTTAATTAAATCCTGACAGTCTAAGCTTTCAACCGATGTGCTGCATGACCATATATTTTGAAGATTTAATGCGTCAAATTTATAACAAAGTTTAAGCAGCGTCCACTTTGAGCGTGAGTGTCTACGGGTCAGTGAAAGTAACATGTGTAGTGTTCCCTGGACACAGACCAGTCAGAGACATTAAAAAGGAGTTCCACAGTATTGCAGGTGAATGATGTAAACCCTTTGAAATGAAAGATTATGAATTATAATTCTGTTAATGATGGTGCTGCAGCCTCAGAATGGGATTAGTAGGCCTAAGACGTTTTCGCCCGCAGTATTGCACCTAACTGAAATAGATTTGAAGTAATATTAGCTTATGATTAAATATGATATACATCATATTGGAATATAAGCATTTACTCTAGCAGCAATTTTCTCCAGCGAAATTTCTCTCTCTTTTGCAGCAGCTGCTGTGTTGCTTTTTTTGACGAAATACATGTTCAAACTCGCTGTATGTGCGCATGAGTATGTCCGCCGACCCGTTTGTTTGTGGTTGTTACCATGGTGAATCGTAGTATCATGGCTCCATTCATGCTGTCTTTGGTGCACGCGCATAACCCTGAGTCAACCTACTCCGAGTTGATTGAACCAACTCGAATCAGCCGTTGTGAAACCGAAAACTCAGTTTCCCATCTCAGGGTAAATCAACTCAGAGGTCAGGCTTAGACTCAGAGTTTGTTGAACCTCCTACCTGAAACGGACCCCAGGTTAGGTTCACAGGCTCAGTTACCATAGTAACTGACTCTGAGGTTAAGTTACCTCTTAAAACCCAGAGTTTCCCTCATCTCAGGGTTAACAAATTCTGAGTTTTCACTAAACCTGCTTTCTGAAATAGGGCCCAGCTTTCAGGTCAATAATACTGAGGGATTTTCTGCTTTATGCAATTGACTACATTTACCATCAACACTTTACCATCCACATAAAAGGTGGCAAATTTTCCATTTAAAAAATAAATAAATTATGGATTAGAGAAATTATAGAGAAACTAAAGTCAGGACAAATAGAAACGTGTAGACATATTGTAAGCTGCAGAATTGATGGTCACATTAAGTCCACAGTGGCAGACGGAGCCTCTTCTCAATTCCCACCTCTTGTGGCCCCCCTCCTACAGTGTAATTGCCTGGATCGAAGACATGCTGGAGCGTGACGTCAATGACAATAGGAAGATCGGAAACTATGGCGCCCAGCACATCCTGTCTGGCGTTCCGAGGGACTCTGTGACCATCCTCACACACTGCAACACCGGCTCGCTGGCCACTGCTGGATACGGGACCGCACTCGGTAAGACTGGAGCCTGGGTGTGAATGAGAAAAGAGGGTAAAATATTGATGGCACTGTAACTGTTATTATGAGTCTGTGTTTGTGTGTAGGTGTGGTACGAAGCCTCCACGCGCTGAGCAGGCTGAAGCGTGTGTACTGCACAGAGACGAGGCCGTACAACCAGGGATCCAGACTGACAGCTTATGAGGCAGTAGCAGAGGGAATCCCTGCTACACTTATTACAGACAGCATGGCAGCCCTCACCATGAGAGAAATGGACATCACAGGTGTGTTTGTGTGTGTGTTTTCCTTTTATTCAAACTTTCCTCTTGTTATCACATAACTTTCTTTCCATTGTGTGTCCCTCTCAGCTGTGGTGGTAGGTGCAGACAGGGTGGTTGCCAACGGTGACACTGCCAACAAGGTGGGCACATACCAGCTGGCCATTGCTGCAAAGCACCATGGGATTCCGTTCTATGTTGCCGCACCCAGCACGTCATGCGACTTGAGCCTAGAGAGCGGCAGGGACATCATCATCGAAGTGCGCCCCCCTGAGGAACTCACCAGTATAAATGGAATCCCCATTGCTGCCCCGGGTAAGAAATATGGGATGTTGGTGGTTTTTGTATGGGTGGTCGGGGGGAGTCACAAATGGTGTTTAGAAGTATAAAATGACAGGAACAGGTACAAACAGTTAGTTCAGTTAAGGACTGAGAGTGATGGGAAAACATTCAGGCTTGGAGAGATGGAGCGTGGCCCAGTTCCAACGTCCTAAGCACTGAACTCTCACGGACTTTAATTGACGTCACTTGCTGTGTAAGTGCCAGCAGTAAAGAGGATGCAAGGGATCCAAATAAGGAAGGGAGACAGAGACATGGTTGTTGCCAGTAAAGTGTTGGTCTCTGATATCACAAAGTTCTTGCTGCTATCTGCTTGTATACTTTTTCTTGAGATGTCTTTTAATGTTTTGGGGGATTTTCTGATGCCTTTTTATTAGACAGTGACAGTAGAGAGATAACAGGAAATGAGGGGTGAGAGAGATGGGGAATGACATCACTGTTTCCTCTATGTTGTATGTACGGTATCAGAAAGAGGGCAGACGCACAACAGGGTTTCCGCTATGTAGCCTACACCGCGCACTGCCACTTCTTCAGCTGTTCGTAAGTCGTAATTACACAACTCTGCAGAGCCGTCTGCTCTACTGAACTCAAGCGAACAGTCATCCGCTCTCTCTCCCCTTTACGGTAGGGTTCCACACAGCGAAACACCTCACGATTTTCGGCCAGCGAAATTTTGCCTCGGGGGCGTGGTCGCGAAAACAACACGCAAGACTGCAACAGAACACCGGCTAGCGGTTGACCTGTCGGCTAGCTGAATAATTTTGAGTGTTTAAGCTAACATCTACAGTGGTCTATTTGGTGGTGTATTTGCCCTGTGTAAGTTCATGTGACATATAAACAACAATCTGTGTTGCTACAAGCGTCAGTATTCGCCAGCAAAACATGTAATCAAACAAATGCATAAGTAGCTACAATGAAATCCAATGTCCGAACATGCTAGCGATTAGCCTGTCGGCTAGCTGAAAAGTTCGAGTGTTTAAACTAACATATACAGTGGTCTATTCAGTGTTGTATCTGCCCTGACTAAGTTTGTGTGTCATATAAATCACAATTCGTGTTGATACAAGTTCCAGTGTTCGTGTAGAAACATTTTAATGACATCGAAATTTTCATGATACAGCTGATACAGATATGATACAGATACGTTCTCTTAATACATCCATGGACACAGCGCTGACAACCTCCGCCATCTTGGTCTTACTTTTTTGTAACTCCCACCTCCAAACACAAACACGCGGACCTGATTGGTTCTCGAGTGGTCCACATTTGAATAAAGTTTGTTTCGCTCCCCTCGGCGATTCGCTCTCATCTCGCCCAATTAGGGCGAATTTCGTCTCCATTCAACCTCAATGAGAGCGAAGCGGAATTTCTCTGTGTGTAACGGAAGATGGGAACAGCAATAATCGAAGATATGGAAGATGGAAATGGCAGTAATGTATTATTTAGCGTAACACATCACATGTTCACGGCATGATCCCTCACGTCAGTTAATAAAAAATAAAAAAAGTCAGTGAACATGGAGCTACATGACCAAGTTTGTTCACTGCTGGCTACAAGTTGGCAATCAAACACAACAACGGCTGTTATTTGAATGGCGTTTTGAGCTAACGTTAGCAATCAAACAATTATAGATAGCATATGATAACTAAAACGTTTTGGAAATGATTTCCACCTTCTATATCTTCGATTATTGCTGTTCCCATCTTCTGTTATTGTCGTTATGCCGTAAATTGTTTAAATCTGAGCATGCGCAAATCGACGCGACTCAGATCGTGTTGAGACTCACATCGCGCAGTGACAAACCCTACCGTTGGGTGAGCAACTGGAACAGTGACAGGACGTCATCACTCGCGAAGTCATGGCAACCAAATAAACAACAGGGCGAGTACTACTTGACAAACAGCGACGATGAAATCCGCCCTCACGTGGTCCCGTGAAATATGACAGCTACAGTTTATTGGAAAATAGCATTGTGGACACTGAATTTGATGAATTTATTGTTTATCAGACCCAAGATGAGACAAGAAGCTAATGTTAGCAAACGCAGCAGTCCCTCTGCCTTTGACTCCCCGCTGCAGGAGACGCTATATTCCTCCAACACGCTGTATTAACGTTATTGTTTTAAAACCGTTTTACAGGTTAGTGGAGGTGCATACTGCTCAAAACCAACATGAAAAATGTAGCTAGTAATGTTCACTCAGGTTTTTTTTTATTGTTTTGTTAAACTGTGTGTAAAATGAGTGGTGACGTTAAATCACCGGTTTCAGGTAACTGCACCCTACGGTACTGTCTATTTGCTGGATGGTAACGGTCGGTAGTTAACATTAGCAGATAAGTCCGTTGACAGCGACGTTATGTTCATACAACAAAGGTCCCAGGCGATATTCAAACCAGAGATGTTGCAGTTCATGGTCAGCGCCTCAAACCAAAGAGGTTATAATAAATATAATCTCTTTGCTTAAACCCTGAGACCATCAGGGTGTCCCCAGCCATTGTTTTTAACATTGGCATGCTATGAATTGTGGGCAAGTCCCCCAAGAAAGTCTGCAGAATTGCAGACTAAAAGCCCTCAATCGCTTAGCTGGTTTCACAATGGGACAGCCCTGAGCCCTTACGGACTTATGCATCAAAGTCCATAAGAGCGGTGTGTTTTAGGTGTTTGTTATCGCCAAATTTAGTCATTTGATCTCTATAATTATGTTGCCAGAGCAGAAAGGTGCTCCGTGACATCACAGTAATTAAAGCACACATTTAATGAGCACGCAATCCCTGGAGAGGAGGATGTGTGCTTGTACATTACGTTTTCCTCTCTCTTTAACTTTTCTCTTACACCCTTCTCTGATCCTTCTTGTACATTTTAAAATAAAATTATACAGCTGTTTTTTTTTTATAATAAGGCCATTATTTTACATTAAAAGACCAGCAATTAAATAGATAAACAATTGAAATAGTTGGCTAAAAGTAATGGGTAGCTGGTGAATTGGCTAAAAGTAATAGATAATGGGTATAATATTTGGCTAAAACTTTTAATTATGTAAAACTAACGCATAGACTGGTAAAATTGTTAGCTAAAAGAAATTATAATCTAAAATGAATGGATAGCTTTTGAATTAACTGAAAAAAATAATAATAGATAATGGTTAAAATAGTTAGCTCAAAGTAAGGGATAAACAGTTAGTTAGGATTAACTGTTAGTTATGTGAAAGTAACGGATAAACTGTAAAAATAATTAGCTAAAAGTAATGAATAGCTGGTGAATTAGCTAAAAATAATAGACAATGGGTAAAATAGTTAGCTCAAAGTAAGGGATAAACAGTTCAAATTGTTAGCTAAAAGTAAGGGATAAACAGTTCAAGCTTTTAGTATTATAAAAGTAACAGAAACTGTTAAAATTGTTAGCTAAAAGAAACAAATAGTTGAAATAATTAGCTAAAATGAATGGATAGCTTGTGAATTAGCTAAAAGATTATAGGTAATGGTTAAAATTGTTGGTTTAAAGTAATGAATAAACGTTGACATAGTTAGCCTAAAGTAATGGATAGCTGGTGAATTGGCTAAAAATAATTGATAAATGGTAACTAGATAGCTAAATGTAAACTTAAATTCATCTGCTGTCGGGGTACAATTGACAAAAAAGGTTAGGAACCACTGATATAGAGTATCCCCTACCTTGGTTTTTAACCATGTCACTCATTCCTAACTTTACTGTAGGTATCGAGGTGTGGAACCCAGCATTTGACGTGACCCCTCACCAGCTCATCACAGGAGGCATCATCACAGAGCTGGGAGTCTTCCTCCCCTCTGAGCTCCAGGCAGCACTCACCGGCCGCCTCACTGCCCTCTAGAGCCACTCAGCCCCACCTGCTGGTCCGTGTGCACCACTGCACCTAAACGTCACACACTCAAAGACACTCATTTCATCAAAGAACACACACACACACACACACACACACACACACACACACACACACACACACACACACACACACACACACACACACACACACACACACACACACACACACACACACACACTCTCTCTCTCACACTCATACTCATAGTTGTGTTATAATTCAATTTTTGTCAATGCACAGTCCCTGTTACATGTCAGTGGTGCACACAGAAAAAAACATGTTTATCAGTCTCTTACTCACCCACATACACATTCACTGCAGGGAGTCAAGCAGACACACTCCTCTTTCTTTTATGTCCCTCTTTGTTTTCTATGGTCTTACCAATTTCACCTTCTCCCAAGTTTTCCATCCCATTTTTCATTGTCTCTTGCCGCCTCTTTCTCATGCTAAATGGCTTCTGTGACAACGAATAGCGATCAGCTGAACTCAATCCCATAAATTCTATTTGGCAAAAAAATGATGAAGCAATTTTTCAGGACTTCTTCAACTACAAACCAAAAAACTTCCAAAATGTCTAAGTGGCATGACTGTTTATTTAATTTCAAAGTAGTGTTTTTTTCTCAGCTATGGTTTCTAAATGCTGCTACCCACTTGTAAATAAATACATATTCTTGCTGGTAGTGTGTACATATGTAGAAAACTAACCCCTGCTAGTAAAAGGTACTGCTATTTTAACCAAATATGTGATTATTTGAAAAATTAAATTTGACATAAAAAATGTTATATTAACATTTCATTTATTTGAGTAGAAACCTTTTGTAGAGGAAATATCCAAATTTATAGCTCATACATTTTCACAACCAGATTTTTTGTGATATGAACAATTGTATTTCACTCTCACTTTTTACCCCGTGCGGCAAAATTTGGAATTTCTTGATCGGTCCTCGTTAATCAGCTGAAGCCTATGACAATACATGTATTTATACCTCATTCCTTGTTTGTATCTTGCTATTCCCAGTTGTATTGTATCATACCATACTTGTATTCTCATAATGTACTTGTATATATTATATGTAACCATACTTATCAGCACCATACAAATATTCACCATACTGCAAAAGACGCTCTGTAAGATTGAAAAATCTCAACAAAAAAAAAACAGATGTAGGGAAATTATGTAATTTTTGCCATAACAGCTTTTGCCATGATCTCAGAGGTCTGTTATGCTGTTGTATTTCTGTAATACAGGCATCTCCATTAAAGGAATAGTTCACCCCAAAATAAAGGTTTTGTCATCTGCTCACTTGCATGTCCTTCAAGACTTAACTAATCACAACTAACCACAAAATAAATATGTAGCTTCTTTTTGTTCCTATGTGGCAGGCTTTTCTCAAGTTAAGGTCATTGTTTTACAGCCTAAAAAAAATTAAAATGATGATCACTCCACTCTTCAGCTTCACTGAGTATTTTAGCTTCTTTCAGCTTATTATTTTGGTTTTACAGCCGGCAACTTTACTGTTTTGATTCACTCTTCACTGCACTCACAACTTCGTTTAGTTTTAAAGGATGCTGTTTTGGAAAAGCTCTGGTAAAACCACTGCATACTACCTGTTTAGCACCAAACAACAGACAGACACAGTAAGCAACTTACTTGTTTATATTCCCCTAGGGAGTTGGTGGAGACCAAAACAGAGCTGAATTGAGAGTAAATATTGGGCTAACATTTGTCAGTTGGACACAAACATGACTCCAAATTAATGATTATGTTGCTCTGTGTCCACAGGATGCATACCTAAGCAACTGTTTGCTAGCATGCTTAAACAACTTTATAAGTTGGTAATATGACAATGTTGTGTTTACACCTTGTTGCGCTGCCCCCAAGTAGCCAAAAAAGCAATTAATGCAGGACTAAAGACCCTCGTTCTGGATATTATGCAGGTATTTGAAAGTGTTTAGGGAAAGCAAGGCGTGTATTGTTATTCCCTTCATAGATCTGTGAAAAGATGGTTTTAACTTTAGTTACTCAGAAGTCTAAGAGAGAAATATGAGAACAACTAGTGTGGCCATACACACTGCAGTGCAGAGTTAATCAAAAACTTGATGTGGGGATGAGCAGTAGATGACTTAATGTCTTTATTTTGAGGTGAATTTTTCCTTTAAGATTGGTGGGGTCTCATCCACACTGAAGTATCTGTCTGCAGAGAGCTCTGCGACACAGTGTGATGCCGTCAAAAATCAGAATGTAATATTAAACTCAGATGGATTTGCTTTTTGGCAGGACAGATTTCAGACACTCAGTCACTTCTTGCCTTTGTGCTCTGTTCAGAATGTGTTTCGACTTTTTGCATTAATCCCTCCTCTTAACTGAAATGCTGTTTTACTTCAGACTGACTTCCATCAGAAACATAATCAGTAACTATTTGGATAACCTAAAGGCTTACGTTTTTTTCAAGCAAAAAGGCCAAATGTGAATATTAGCTATTTTTCTCAGATTTGTCATGAGAAATCATATGAATTAATTGCAGCCCTACCTTCATCACGCACCCTTATTGACTCTCTAGTTTTAAAACCTGACAGTGACCTAATATTTGCCCAGAGTGTGAAAGATGTGTTGCTGGCCAGTCAACCGACAATGTGTTTGTTGTTCTAAGTGGCTCCATAGAAAATTCCCAGATATCTTGATTTGTATGGGACACACCTACTCGCTGCACTGAATGTCACAGGGCCAGACTCGTGGTGGCCCACACTGATCACTGCCTTACAGGTGCAGCACCAATATAGCTCACTGATGTGAACTGGCATCATGACCGGAGAGACAGCAGCCCCTCAGTCCTTCATTCACCCTGGTTTATATCATGTAGCCATATCTTTCAACCCTGGCCACAAAATATGCTAGTCTACCTTCTTAACACCCTTTCTGACCTCACACACTGCCCTTTCGGACTTTTCTTTTTATTTCTATTCATTTAAACAAGTGACAAATGTAAAAAAAAAAAAAAAATAACTGTACCTACTCAACAGAACCACTGAAAGGTCCAGAGAAACACCCTTAAAAAAAGCTTAATGTTATTAATAATTTCAGTATCCATACTGTCATTGTCAATATCTTCCTGTAATATAAGCTAAATTCTTCATCTTCCACCTCTTCATTTGTCCTCTGTTCACTCATCACACCTCAACTCACAAAGATGCTGTTAGGTCACACACAAGCGTAAAAGACACTTTGAATTTTATTTTGTACAGTTTAAGACATCACGTGTTTAGGGGCAAATTTGGACAGTGTTCCAGACATATGTAGCAACTTTGTGGCAGTCAGACACGCCACATATTATTTCTTTCTAAATCTTTAAGAGGTACGAGATTTGTGTTTGTCTGTACATCATGATTATAACTGTTTAGCTGTGGTTTGTTGTTTTATTTCATGACATTGTGATTCCTAGTGACTAGGCCATTAGTACACCACACTGGGGAGGCCTCCTCAACCATACACACTACCTCTCCGTCTGCCTACACGGACTCAAACACCGAAATGCATGAACATATGCACTTAATGTGCCAGGCTGCAGCAAAGCAGGTTGACAGATTGTAAAAAAATAAACTGGACTTGACGTCTTCACATCTCACTAATGTTTGTACCGTGAACCAAAAGTGACAAAAGATTTGTGGCGGTGCTTTTAGTTTGCCAAAGTAGCCTAGATTCAGGCTAGTGTGTTATGTTTGGTTGAAGCTGAATTGTTTCTGCATTACACTTTTGTAGCCGCAGCAATATAGTACTGTGTTTAAAAAAAAAAAGCTGTTCTACCAACCTTCCCCTTGAGACGCCCAACACACGCCTATTGATCAGGTGCCAAAATTAAGCACTGCTTGCCACGTATTTTCCACCTTGATTTAATTCATCAAAGCAGGTGTTTGTGTGTTATTCTCAATGATTAGTATTGCCTGCAGTTACCATGGAAGGAGTGTTGTTCAGATGGCCTCTTTAAGTGGAAGTATGTTATTGTTGTTATTGATAATCACTTGATCTGGGTTTATTTTGTAATGTGGAAATGGTTCAAAACTGGATTTTTTTAAATGTATATGTATATGAATATAATGCTGTAAAGTGCAGTCATGAATTAAGAAATTTCTCTTTCACATCAATACAGTAAAAAGAATAAAACCACAGTGAATTGAATGAGTTGCCCTTTGTCAATGGAGGAAATATTTGTCTGCCTCAATCACACTGTATTATATTAGCCTGTTACAGACTCCTGTAGGTGGCGGTAATGCAACAAAGAAGAGGGAAGAAAACCACTATTTGAAATAACGAAGAAGAGCAGCTCTTCGTGTAGTTCACTATTTCTGGTTAGCAAAAATGGCTCAAGGTTCAAAGAAGTTTAAAGCTCAGCGGCCAGGAGCCTCTAAAAAACACCAACAAAACAAACAGAAAGGACCGAAGAAAGGAGGTATGATTTACAAATCTCACCTGTTATCTAATGAGTTGCTGAAAACGCGCATGAACACTTTTTTTTAGGCAAATCACATCAACATGTGACCTGCGTGGAAACAGCTGAACACGTTAAAATTACTTGTGTTTGAATATTTACAATATCCAGCAGAAGAAAATAGTAGAGGTCATGGCTTAATAAAAGTTCTGCTCCCTCCTCCTAAATATTGTATTAATTAGTAACCTGAGCGACGGACTAAATGGAAACCTTTGAGCATTGGATTTGGTCTGTGTCGCAGGTACTTATAAGCTAACTTAAGGAGCTAGCTACTTAAGTTAGCTTATATCGCCAACGTTACTTTTGTTTAAACACATTAAACTCCTATGTGTGGGATATTTGCTATGGAAACCGCTGAATACCTGTTCTTCACATGTGTCGTTTCCTTTTTTTAGTATGTATAATGAGAAAGTTGATGTTAATGTGACTCAATATGGCTAATGCTGAAGGACTTTACATAAAGCATTTAATGAATATGTTTACAAAATAGAGATGTTTGCTCCAAATTTACCTGAACGGAAATGACATTACTGACAAGCTCAGTGATATAGACAGATAAACCTTGAAGTTAGTAGGTAGGTAGGTAGGTAGGTAGTGGTGATACAGACAGCTTATTAATCAGTGTATTTTTGCACAATGTAACAAGGACAAATACAACTTCAGACCTATCTGATTTAAGACAGCCAAAGTGTGTTTATTATTGAGTTTGATAAACTGTTTGTAATAGCTTTTGGAAAATTTGACTTTTTTTTTTCTTTTGTAAAGGAAGGACAATTGCACCAAAGAAGGCTCATGTGGTTCAGCAACAGAAGCTGAAGAAGGTGAGAACACGTTTAACAGAAAGTGGTAGTTTCTCTCAGCCCGGCTCTTTCAATCTGATAGAAGAATCTAACCGATACATCAGTGAGCTTGACTGCTAATCTAAATGTAACATGGCCTCCTCTGCTGCTCCCTGAAGGGTCTAGAGGTTGCCATCAGGAACAAGATTGAGCAGGACGTGACCCAGAAGGCAAGCTCATCCCTCCACAAGCCACTGAGTGTGGTTAAAGGGGCTGAAGGTAAAGGCAACCCAGGAGCGACCCGTCCAGGAACCAGCTCCAAATAGGGCTTGATGCACAGGCTAAGCGTGCTAAACTTAAAGACTTAGTCATGGGGTCAGTGAACTACATTGATCCTATGACTCAGATTTAAGACACATGCCAGCTGTCGTGTTTTTTATTCCTGAATGTTTTGGCTGACTTCAGGCATATAGAAATAGTCAGAGCCCTTCTTGTACAGATGCTAATTATTAGTTTTTCCGTTTACAAAGAAATGTGTAAAATAAGAGAAGTGACATTCTAGATATAGTATGCATCACTGAGCCATGGAAAGTACATAAACCTCCACTAGGGGGAATGATAGGACTGCATTGACTCGCATGGAGTTTCTGATTTGTTTGCTTGTTTTCCGTTGTAAAGATCCTGATTGAAAGAAACTGTGATTTTATGACCTTTGGGTTGTACCACCCTAAAAGAGGTTTTGTATCATTCCATTGTATGATTGTACAGAAAACAAATAATCATAAGTAAATAAATATAAATCTTATACCTGTTACTATCAAGAACGACATGTGCGTCACACTTTGCAAATTGCAGCCAGCACTGATCATTTCTGTAAATATTTTAATGGTAATGATTTCAGAAAAACAGACTTCAGCTAAATGAAGGCTCAGGGAAGGGCTACTGCACAATGCAACTAGACCACCAACAGTTCAACAGACATTCAGGTGTGTTATGCTAATGTAGCCTCGAGCAGAGATGATGAGCAGGCTACAGAGGTCTGTTAAGCTTACTTTTACCCCCAGAATTATTTTTTTCTTCATTTTAACACTTGTAGTCTTTGGCCCCAACCAACACTGACTTAAGTGACATAATTTGAGGCAATTTATCAGATTTTGCACAGCTCCCACTGGAGCCACAAAAGCTTAGTACAACTTTTTATTGTAAAACGTTAATGTGTGGAATTGCCCTTTAATGTACAGTATGTGTGGTGAATGGTTATGTTCAGATTTTTGAATTTAAAGACCTGAACATAACCAGAGCAGTGTGACCAGGGAGCGAACCGTACGTTACCACTACGCTGCTTTGGACCAAAAAGTCAAGGTGAAGCCAATTTAGGTAAAAAGATTGTCTTGAATAAACACTGTCATCTAAACAAGCCAGTGATAAGGCTGAACACTGTTTGTTTTTAATGATCAACATACACTCTCAGTTTGGCAAGCTTCTAAATGAAAAAATAGAGCTTATACAATATGTATGTTAAAAAATAAATACTAATGTTCATTAAATGCCACATGAGTTGTCTTTTATGAGGTATTTATTTAAATCCTTTGGACTTCACTTGTAGCTCAGCAGTCCGGAGGTGCAATGTAGTTGCATCTTTATGTAACCTTCATAGTTGAGAATTTTATGTAAGACTTTTTAACTATGTCTACAACTCGGTGTCATAACAATAACAGCATGCATTATGCATACAGTGCACAAGGACAGCACTACCATACAGAAAACGATCACAAAACAAATTAGTTGTTAAAATAAGTGGTAAAATACAATCAACATATCGAGCAGTACAGATTCATCAGCACTTATTTCTAAAGCGGGTCTGTGGTAATAAACTATATGTTTAAAAAGCTTTAATGGCCTCCATGCAGTAAGGGGAGCGCAGGAACCTCGGGAAGGAGTCTTTCGCCATCAAATTGTAGATTCTCTGTTGAGCCTTGTTGAATGTGTCAGCACATGGAGAGTCCGTCACACTCAACAGAGCTTCCCGGGTCTCAGCGTCCAAGTTTACCTGAGGGGAAAACAGATTCTCAGGAGAAGCTCCTTACTCTTTATCCTGACTGCACACATCACATTCTCCTCTCCACCAACCTCCTGTGGAGCGTCAGGGTTAATAAACTGGCCGTAGATGCTGCTGGACTTGGTCTTCTGCAGGTTTGAAGGAGACAGCCTGTAGTCCTCGCAGGCCAGCCAGAACTCAAGGTTCTCTTCACTGAACTCTGAAAGCAGGAACCCACGAAACGCCTGCAGACCGCCTGGGAGAGAGATGAAAAAGAGAGAAGAAGAAAAGAAGAAGCACCTCTTCCATGTGGCTTAGTCATAGAAATTTTACATGAGTGAGTATCAATATATTAGATGGATTTAATTGTATGTTTTTATATGTTTAATATTAAAGTGGTAACTTTTGAGTAACAACATCCAGTGTGCACGCAAGTGACATTTAATATAAATAATGTTAAATGCTAAACATTTGTGTAACAGTAACACAAGTAGAGAAGGCAAAATCAGAGAGCTGACCAAGTAACATCAGTGTCTGGTTTGCTAACATTAGCCACCAAAGTTACTGGTCATGAAATCTACTTATTTTGTATGAAGAAAAATGTAATTTTGTCTTTTAAAAGTTACAGTGTCACTTTAGTCAGTCAGTCGCTTTGGTACATTTCTCAGATCAGAATGTGAAATTCTCAAAACTACCTGTTCAATCTTCACGTCATTGTGTCACTTGTGCACATTAATGTTTGCATTGTGCAAGCTTAACACAGCATTCCTTTTTTGCATACTTATACATGGAAGGAATTATGAAAAGTTGAAATAGACAAGTATTGGGCCATTCTCACAGCAGACATTTAGACTTGTCCTAGTAAAAAAGCACAGGTTTTACTAATCACATTAACAATGACTCTGCTCTATTCAAGTGTCCCAGTAAGCTGAGACAGTGATCCAGCATGCACAATACCAGGACCCTGAAACTGAAGCATCTAAATGAGTTCAATTCAAACTTAGCTTTTACACTTTAAACTGTTATCTCTAGGCTGTCATACAATTTACTGTACACTTTACTGTGGACATGTCAAAATGTCTTCTGTGATGTTGTATGTGTTGTTGAAACAATGAACTGACTTTGGAAGTGGTATAAAAAAGAAGGCAAAAGGAAAAAAGCTTTCTTACTTTTGTTGTTTAGCAGAGATTCCAGGTCCTGGAGAGCATTTCCACCCAGAACCCTGAGAAGCGAGACAGAAAAGCTTCACTGTGATAACTGGCAGATAAGTGGATTTAATACTTATTTGAAGAAAAAAAAGGGATTCAGTAGGTGTACTTGTGCTTGTGGTGCGTCTCAGCCAGATGGCTTAACATCATCCGCATCTCCTTTGCCCTGAAACACACGTACAACACTTAATTATACAAACTCTGCAATCAGGACATCTCTGATTCACGTAGAAAACGTGACAAACCAGTTGCGTACTTACTTCTCCAGGCATGAGGAGGGCAGGGAGGAGATCCCCTTACACATAGAGGTGTGTAGTTTGAGAAAACCTGCAAAGGTCAAATGTACAGACCGAGCTGTACTTGATCAGAGTAGACAACACGGTAGTTAGAGTAGGTAGGTAGAGTTTTTCAGTCAGTCAGCCTCCCAAACTACAGTGTGCTGCTCTTATATAGCCTACCTGTTTGCTGTCTGATCTGTCAATCTGCTCCCCTTAGACTCACAGGTGTAAAGGCAGAAGCTGAATAGAGGTGAATGAAAGAGGTGGTGTACGTGCTTACAGGCCATGTAGACCTGTCAACAGGAGACAGAAAGCATGTCAGCACATATAATAGGACAATTAAAGCAGGGGAACCTCCATTGTGTGTGAGTGTGTGGCCAGGCATCATTCATTATCTTTAAAGTCAGTGACCTTTTTAGAGTGTTTATCATAAGAGAATAAGGTGACAAGGGAGGAGCAGGTGGGCTGGCAACATCATTCATCTCTGCAGAGTCAAAGTATTGCAGGATGGAGAAGTGAGTGTTAAATGTTGATGGACAAGGCTGTGGGCAAAATGAGACAAAACACCCAACACAATCATTAAATACAGCACCTCTGCAATAACAATTATACCACTATATTTTTCTGCTCCATTTCCATATATTTTTATTTTATTGTTTAGTTTTGTTATGAACTGCTTATGTGGCTCTCTGCAGTCAGTGTTTACTGCAAGTCCCTCTCTCTCCTCCAACTAGTTCAGAACACAGCAGCTAGGCTTCTCACTGGTTTTAACAGACAACATCACATCACCCCAATCCTGGCTTCTCTCCATCGGCTCCCTGTTTGATTGAGAATGGATTTTAAGGTTTTACTTTTATCACAAAATGTTTAAGTTAATAATACGATTTAGAGACTTTATTTTTGGACGTTATACTTATGACCTCAGTATTTCTAAAAACCCTGGCTACAGCCCTGGTTGAGGATGATGTCAGGGGGCAAATAAGAGCCATCATCATTTATCAGTATTAATCAATAATAAACATAGCCAATAAGTCACGAGCTGTCGCCAACTATAGACTGTATACTGTTTAAATACAGCTATGATTTCCACAGTGTCCCAGCCTGTTCACACCCAGTAGGCTACATCCTCCACACACACTCACACACACACACACACACACACACACACACACACACACACACACACACACACACACACACACACACACACACACACACGGATCGGACACTTGGCCGTCAGCAGGCTTCACCCGCGGGGAAGGCGGCTGTTTTTCTCTCGCTTCCTGCTTCTTCAACAAGAGTCTCAGAGAAGTCTACAAGACGGAGCGATCAATAGTGGTGAACACAGATAGCCTACCCCCTGGACCTGCCGAATCCAGATGGAGTTGCTCTTTTGCTGTCAAATCCACTTTTAGGACGGACCCGCTGGTTCGTCTTAAATCCCGATCCCCTGCATCTTACCATGGGCCGCGGCTGGGTTTGGAGATAAACAGACAGTGAGTGAGAGAGTCACAAAATGGTCTCGTATGTTTGGTAGTTAGACCATAACGTATAGTAAGCGTGAGGATCAAGTCAAACGCGGTCATGAATGTGCATGGAAGCTAAATTGCTCGTGTCTACCCCGTGGAGAAACCTGCGTCAATCTGCGCGAGCTAGAATGGTTTAATCGGTAATAATTCATTATTTCACCAAACAGTAATTGCTCCACTCCCCAGTAGGCTATGTTTGGCGAATCAAGACATTGGTCAGACCTTCAAAAAAAACACAGATACATTACCAAAACCAGACCTGTAATGCAAACTGACCTAAAGTTAATGGATTCAACTTTAATTGGCTGTGGTGCCCTACTGCCCCATATGTCCTGTGTTGTAGGACAAAATAACATAACCCAGCCAAATATAATGTAATCTCTGACATAGTCAAAATCAGTGGTTTCCTAACCTTCTTGTTTATGACCCCTTAAAGCAAAGCTATGTGACCTCTTATCACTGGTTGCATAGCCTGCTCTACTAGTTTTGGTCCCTTCAACCAGTGAGTGAATGTTTTCTTTGTTCTAGTAGGATTGTCCCAAAAATGTTAAATTATCTTTTAGCCTACAGAATAAAAGCATTTTTAGAGAAAAATGAATTGACATTAGATTCTCAGCCTGTGATTATCCTCATCTCTAGGCATTAGTCAACAGTAGCATCACCCAAATCTCCAACTGAACTGTTGGTGGTCGAGTTGCATTGTGGGTAATGTAGGTGCCAGGTTTTGACAAGGTAGAAGAATGTTTGAAATAAAAAAGACTCTGTGTAGCTGCTGTGTACATTTTAATACATTTTAATATAACTGTTCATTGTGAGTCCAACAACTTTTAAGGGATTAATGTTAAATCAGTGGAGTTCTTTTTTTAATGACCCCTCAGAATCATCTTGTGACCTGTTGTGGGGTCACCGACCCCCAGGTTGGGAACCATTGGTTTAACGATGCAAATGTACATCACAAGTTTTGATTAGATTGTTTTTTTACTAGACTTCTTTTTGAAAAGTCCTTACATTTGCTGTACAAGTAAGTGATTAAGGCTTCAGTATACTTGTAAGGACTGTTTTTTGTCAGGCTGTGGAGATTTAACTGATGCTCCTGTATCCCATCAGCTGACTCTGACTGGCACCAGTCATGGGAGCCAAATGGACTTGGTTCCCTTGGGCGCACTGCCAGGACAGAAAATCCCCTGGTCCGGACCAGGAGAGGGAGAAGCGCTGGGCCGAGCTCTTTGATCAGCTGGACCTCAACAAAGATGGACGCATCGACATCCTCGAACTGCAGACAGGGCTTGCAGGCAGAGGACTTATTAGAGGCTCCCTGGAGAGGGTAAGACAGACAGTAGGATACATGGATGTTTGTTTACTGTACCCTGCAGTGGCATTTATGTGTGGATACTACATATAACATTAACCCTTGTGTTGTCTTCCTGTTGACCTGAACTTGTCCTTCTGGGTAAAAATTGAACTTTTGGCGCTTTTTTCGGTGCTTTTGATGCTTTTAAAATGTTTTTGTCACTTATTACAACGCTTTTTTTAATTCATGGTCAATAAACCTAATTTATATGACATCTAATGTTTGAGTTAAAACAAAGCAGAAATGATGAATTATGGAATTATGTTGAATTGTTTTTTAAACAACATGTTTATTGAGTTTCATTTTAACCAAGACATACAGAAATGTAGACATAGCCTGAAAAACAATAGTAGCAGAAACCAATCTACAGACAGCAACAGACAAAAAATAAAAACACAAATGTATTAAAAAAAAACGTTATATGAAATAAAAACACAAATTATAAAGAGTAAATACAAACAAAATCACCTTGCACCTTGGTCTGACCCCTTCTTATAGGATATATTTGGAGCATATAACCACAAGCCCACAGACTCAGGTTTATGCCAAAGTTTAGTCAGGATATGTTTTGAAACATTTTAAAAAACAAAATTCAAATGCTATAAATTGAATAAAACACCAAAAAGTTAATGAAAGTAATCCTTAATTTTACCTGTGAAGAATGTTGTATAGGTTCCATACAACGTACATGCATGCGTCCAAGTTATTTTTGGGCAATTTGGTTGAAATAAGCCCATATTTCTCATATAAAAAAACTTTGAAAACGGGTCAAATTTGACCAGAGGACAACACAAGGGTTAAACAAATACAGTTCTTTATATCAAGGCGTTTAAATAACTTCCCAGCATTAAAGAATCTGGGTCATCTGGGACATTATTGTGTTTGAAAACATTAAATATTGGAAAGAAAAATCCATGTATACCAACATTACTGATAGTAAAATCTCTTTTGAACAAGGAGATATGTACTTTCAGGTGACCATCTTTGTTTGGATTAGGGAAAAGAGGTTATCTCAGAGCAGTGGTAAAACGACCTAAGATTTTCAAGCAATGCTGGTTATTTTTCTGTGATGGTTAGCTTTGACAACAGTGTCTGTGCGTGCGTGCATGTGTGTGGAGAGATGTTTACAGGATATAAATATATTAATATAAATATAATAATAGTAAAATTAGAGGACCCAATGATCTCTCCTCGCCTGTGAGATCGTTCCCGTTTTTCATTATGTTGAATGTCCTTGTTTTCCTTGTCATCCACGTCCTTGTCTTTCTGTTTGTGCAACAGCAGAAGCCAAGAGCATCAACAGCATCACTTTACTGTGATTACTCACAGTCTGTCTCTCTTCAGTCAGTCTGTCTGTGACTGCTTGTTTTTGCAAAAAGCATATGGGTCGCCAAGAAGACTCACTGTCACGTTCTCCTGTGCTGTTTCTACCACTCTCTCTCTCTTCTCTGTGTGTGTATGTGAATATTATATATTACTCATTTTGTGGGGACATAAACATGTTTACAAAGCCACAGTGTGTGTGTGTGTGTGTGTGTGTGTGTGTGTGTGTGTGTGTGTGTATAAAGGGCAGCATGCTTTCTATTTCAGTACAAGGAGCAGAAAGATGAGAAGCATAACCTTTCTCTTGGTCCTATCTCTTTTCACACATGAATTCTTGTTGACCTTTTCTTATAGGTTGTTTCGACATTATATAGGGAGCAATTTGCATCGCCTTTTTTAATCCATATTTATTTTGTGCAGTAGGAAAAAACATTTCTGCTACACAAAGTTATCATTTAAATTATTTTATTTAAGTTTCTCTAATATTTGCTTTCAAAGTTATGCTTTTCTATAAAGAATAATAAAAAAAAATGTGGAACTCTAACAGTTATTCAAATACAACAATGGTAAATTTTCACTTTTTGGTTGAACGTACTGCAACCAGTAGACTTATGCAACAGGTGATAAGGGATCACAAATAGATATGTCTTTGCTTTAAGGTGTCATAAACCAAGAAGGTTAGGAATCCACTGATTTAGACTGTCAGATATTACTATATTTTACTGGGCCTCTTTTCCATACTTTCTGAGAAGATTTCAGTAATGGTACTTCTTAGGTGGAAAAAATACCTTTTTAACAATGATACATGAGATGATCTGATCATATAAAATATATCTTTAATATGCATTGAAACACCATTAAATGGTTACACTTTATTTAATGAACTTTAAATATATTTCCATTTACAACTTCAAATGCAGAGCTACCAGCATGATCGTTGAGAGATGTAATTATTAGTGTGTCTTTTGTAACATTTGCATGTCTTGTACAGTTCATCAGACAAATGAATTAAATGACAGCATGCTGTGAAGTATTTTACACTTTACAGCATCATTCCTCAACTACAGAACTTGCTGTAGCATAATTAGTAGATAGAAAGGTAGGGGAGTATTTAAAGACTACAAACCTGGAGTGCAATCTTGATCTTGTGGTATTTTGCAGCTGTGTGGGTCACCTCTGTTGTATTTGCGCTGATAGGCTAGACAAACTTATGCCATTGTACAGATTTAATCATAGAATGCCTTTACAAAAATCCAACAACATAATAATAATGATCCTGGTGTAGATGGGCTAAACATATTTTATATATATATATTTTTTTTTTTATTTTGGTAAGAAAGAAGGGCCAAGCAGCTCTCTGACCAGGACAATGCAGGCATAGTAGAGTTTCAGACACTGCACTTGTGTTTACAACATACCTTTTGGCTGTTTCAGTCTCTGACCAAATATCTGCGAAATGCCCAAACATTTGTTTTTCATTGACCTGGCTGTCTGTGTTTTCAGATGGTGGCAGCCGGGGACACCAACAAAGATGGGGTACTAGACTTCGAAGAGTTCACGCAGTATCTCCGCACCCATGAAAAAGAGCTCAAACTCATGTTTCGTAGTCTTGACAGGAACAATGACGGTCAGTAGCAGCCAACAGTACACAGTTGAAATAATAATTGCTGGCACTAGTACTTCAAAATGTTCATATTGAGATAATTGTAATTGTTTTCCATGCTCTGATTTCTCTTTCTCTCTTACTATGCTTGACTGGTGGATATTTGCAGGTCAGATAGATGCAGCGGAGATCCAGCACTCTCTACACAACATTGGTGTGGACATTAGCCTCGAGGATGCCACCAGGATTTTGCAAAGGTCTGCTAACAGTTGTTGATATCTGATATTGCATCACATTAGGATCCAAGGTAAGGACATCCACAACCCTGGCTTGGATATTAACATCTCCCATTGCTGAAAATTCATGCACATTACCCTCGTATATTTACATCTGGGCTGTTAGATGGTTTGAAACATTGAAGCTGATAGTTTCTTACATGCTGTAGGCTTCAATGACAATAAGGGGTCTCACCTTCCTGGTTTGTAATACAATGGACTGCTTTCAGCTTAACTGGCTTGCATAACAGTTCAGAAACCAATTTTTACCAACAGTCAACAGGGTTTTAAAGGCTGTTTTAACATACATCTGAGCTTTGCAACCGGATATAATACATTATCAATAATAATAATAATAATAATAATAATAATAATAATCAAACTCTGGATTCTTTTTTTTCTACCTGATATTCCTCCTTATGCACATTTGCAGTTCATTCCTTCTCCCATTAAAATAATGGCACAATTACCAAGTCTGCTAAACAACATGTTCCTTCTTTTCTAATGCTGTTGCATCCAAAGTGCAAAGTGAAGATCAAGGTTCTGACAAATTTCCTGCACCTAAGATTTTATGGTGCCTGATGGTTGAACTTAGACTGGGTAAACTCAGCCCAATCTGCCGGCGATTTGATTTCGCCCTGCAGCTCAGGCTGGAAACCTGTACGTTTATCTATCCTGCTTCTGTTACAAATTTGCGGGAACCAATCACAAACTGGCTTATCCACCTGCCGCGCTATTGGCAGGTTTAACACGATGCCAATAGAAAAGTGACTAAGCAGCTTTTTTTTCTTTTTTTTTTTTTACATTCAACAAGCCGGCCAACGAAGCGCAGCCCTCCATGGCAGTAACCCGTTGATGCCGCTGTCGAGAAAATACAGAGCAGACTCCCCAGACTGAGCTTGGTCTGCTGATAGCCAGACTAGGTTGAACTGCATTTTAAAGCAAAATATTTGTCCTTTTACTTTAAGAAGGTGCCGCATTTTGTAAAGATTAAAATGAATGTGACCGGTTCTGGTCAGATTTAGTCTGACTCCAATTTTTTGGTCACTTCGCCCTGCACCCTTAAGTTAGTGTTCGTTTGAATGGTAGATCAGAAATCAATACGGACACAGTTCTCCTTCAAGACCACTGTACCTCGCTCACCCTACCGAACAGACAGAACAGAGTCTCCCTAGGAACTGGTGTCCTGGCTAGCTTCAAACCTCACTTTTTATACATATTTGCCAGTCCTGCTGCCCATCATTGGTGATGCTGTTATCTTCTTGGACATTATCCAGGCCGCCTAGTTCCTCACGCCATCGTTAGCCAAGGTCGTGCAAAATACCTCCGCTCTCTGCTCTCAGGCCCAAGAAGACAGTCCAGATAGTGTTACTACTATGGTATATTTTATGATTGCATTCTATTTATCAAATGTTTTACGACGTTCATATTACTCAGGCAGGTGCGAGTCTTATCTTTCTCCAGGCACAGAGAGGTGAGAGCCGAGGTCATGGTATCTTACTTTTCCCTACTGCATAACACATTTCACCCACAGCTTCATTGTTTCTCTGTTCGTCCTGGTCTGAGAATCTTTTATTCAGCTTAATTAATTTTCCCGGTGAATCCGGTACTCCCTTTCAAACTTGTCAAGTCAGATGACTTTTCTCACAGATAGTCAGGAAGAATGGAGAAACAACAGCAAGTGAATGATTTCCAAAGCCTCTACATATATTATTGACAAAATATCCTACAATTTCCATAGTTTTGTACATTCGGTTTCCCCTGATAGGTTAGTGTGGTAAACCAAGAAGCGTTTTCTCATACATGTCATACTGCTGAGGCAGTAAAGGATTCCTCATTGCCATTTCTAAATCATTGATCCAACCCTCTAACTCAGTGGGTACCTTAATGATTATACTGTCTATAAGTTTCATTACTTGTTTCTGTGTTTGTCTCAGAATGGACAAAGACGGTACCATGACCATTGACTGGAATGAGTGGCGAGACTATTTCCTGTTTAACCCTCTCACTAACATGGAGGACATAGCGCGCTACTGGAAACATTCAATGGTGAGGTCACACACACATTAGGACATACACAACTTGAACAAGAACAGCATTGTGTATTTCTAAATGATGACATTGTTGGGTTAAAGCATCATTGCTCAACGCATCTGTGAAGCAGTGCTTGCCAAACACATTATTTGCCGTATTTCCTGTCGTCTATAGTAAACAATGAAACACTAAATCAAACAATAGATTATATAGATAATGGCACTGATTACATATTGTTTAACAGGAGGATTTTAAGAGGAAGTTGGCTTCTCAAGTTTGATTTGTGACTGACCGACACATATTACCTTTTTTCTTCCAACTCTTTTTTTTTCTCCTCTTTATTGCCCTAATATCTAATCCTCATTCCATTCACCACGGGTTCAGTAGATGTTGGATATAGGGGAGCAGTTGACAGTCCCAGATGAATTTTCTGAGGAGGAGAAGAAGTCTGGCTACGTGTGGCGGCAGCTGTTGTCTGGAGCCATAGCTGGATCTGTATCTCGAACTGGGACTGCTCCCTTAGACCGCCTCAAAGTCTTCCGACAGGTCAGTTGGGACAGTTATGATCTCATCTCTTAGATTAGTCTGAACCACATGACCATTCATGCGTATGTGTGAACGTTTTCCATTTTATCTTTGATTTGTGGCAGAGAGCTTTGAGATCAACCTTCAGTCAGCCTCTACTCCTTTACACAAAGTCTACCTCTTTGACTCTGTTCTTGTAGGTTCATGGTGCCGTTGATTTTAAAGGGAATGTGCTGAGCAGTTTTCAGTACATGCTGAAAGAAGGAGGACTTTGGTCGCTGTGGAGGGGCAATGGAATCAATGTGCTTAAGATTGCCCCAGAAATTGCTATCAAGTTCACAGCTTATGAACAGGTGGAGAGACCTTGTCTTATTTGTTTTTTTTGCACCTCTGAACATCCATTCATCTTTGATCTCTATCTTAATTATTCTCTTTCTCCTACCTCTTACTATCTTCCAGGCATTTATGATTTTTAATAATATGATTTTCTTTAATATTTTGCCCAGTCAAATGTTTAAAAGAATAGTTCAACATTTAACAACTCTATTTAGTTTATGCTAAGTTAAGCTAACTGGCTGCTGGCTTGAAGTTCATATTTATCGTACAGAAGAGAGTGGTATCAATCTTTTCATCCAACTCTTGGCAAGCGAATTAAACATATTTCCCAAAATGTCGAACTATGTCTTATAGCAACACTCCATCTATTTTATCATTTGTCTATGATTACAATGCTCTCAAATTATGTGCAGTACTTTATTCTTTCCTTTGCTCTATAACTCATAGATCAAGAATGTGATGCGTAGCAGAAATGAAACAAGAAATCTGAGGATTCATGAGAGGTTTATTGCCGGCTCCTTGGCTGGAGCTACAGCTCAGACAGCCATCTACCCAATGGAGGTAATATCAGGGTAATACACACATAAAAACATTCATATAGTGTCAAGAAAACGCATGATCCTTCTTGTTTCCTTTCCACCTCTGCTCTTTTCTCCTCAGGTGCTGAAGACTCGTCTCACACTAAGAAAAACAGGCCAATACTCAGGAATGGCAGACTGTGCCAAACAGATCCTACAGAGAGAAGGTGTCACAGCCTTCTACAAGGGCTATGTACCCAACCTGCTGAGTATTGTCCCGTACGCCGGTATTGACTTGGCTGTCTACGAGGTCAGAGACATAAAAGCTCACAGCTGTCATAGTGCATCTCCTTAGTGTTGACCTTCTTCTTACTCCCTCTATTCCATAGACTCTGAAGTTTGCCTGGCTGAACAGAAATCGAGGTTTAACTGACCCAGGGGTCATGGTGCTGGTTAGCTGTGGTGCCGTTTCCAGCACCTGTGGACAGCTGGCAAGTTACCCGCTAGCACTGATCCGCACTCGAATGCAGGCACAAGGTCAGGATAACTGTCGTCACACTAATATAGACACAGATGGGTGGCAAATTACTGGAAAAAAATATCATGAAGTGTTAGTTAGCTTAGTTAGGTGTTGGGCCATCAGTGCTCCTTGTCATAGAATCTTGAAGTCCCTAGAAGGCAACTGAAGGAATATATTCCCTCATTTGATGATAATGGAGAGCACTGTAAACATTACAGAAGTCAGCTCCCACACACTGTCAACACTTTAAATGTATTGCAAGGCTTAATTTCTCTACAGCAACCTTCATCTGGTTTGTTTTACTTTTACTCATTTATTCTCCTTGGCACTTGTCTGTATACAGGTGTGTTAAGATCACTTTTGTTGTATCAGTGGAAAGCACAATTTAACACATCAGCCCAATATCTTCCATACGTGTCCAGCTGGGTTTAGATCTGATAACTGCAAAGGCTGTATCTAATGATTTTCTCATATGTCAGTGTGTGTTTGAGCAGAGTGAATGGGAACTGTTTTCTTTTATGACAGACAGAATTTTGTTGTATGTGAACATGCAATGACAAAGGCATTCATTCATAATTCAATTTATTTTTAGTGTCAAATAAGTATCTCATGACCCTTTACAGATAATTACAGAGACCCAAAAATTCCCCTCAAGAGCAGGCATTTGGTGCGACAGGAACCTTATACAAACTTACAGTTGGAGAGAATCAAGGGCAAACATGACTTCTGTGCATTAGTACCAGTTTTGCAGAGTCACATGTAGTGAGAGGCCAGAATGTGTTGGTGGAGTTAATCTTTATTTCTCCCCTCAGCTTCAGTGAAGGGAGCCCCTAAACCCTCCATGTTGGCCTTGCTTCACAACATCGTGACCCAGGATGGTGTGGCCGGACTTTATCGAGGAATTTCCCCCAACCTGCTGAAAGTCGTTCCTGCTGTCAGCATGTCCTACGTCGTCTATGAATACACAAGGATAGTCCTGGGAGTGGACATTGAGGGTAGGAGGGGTGGGAAAGGGAAGGGGTAGAAAAGGTTAGATGATTTGGGGATGGCTTTCAACTACAAGCATGTACACATCTGTTAGCAATGCATGAGGAAATGGGCCTTGACTGTGGATGAATACATGGTGCTGTGATCACAAGTCTTGAGATTTCAGAGTGAGGATGATCGGATGGAAAATAAACCATGTAAGGAAAAAGAGAAAAACAACAGTTCATCATCGTTATATATGTAATCTGTTGTGAAAGCCCTCACATTTGGAGGACCTCACCTTATCTGGCAGCTGCTGAAATGATTTTCATGTGTGATATATTGCATTGCAGTGCATGTCAGCAGCTGTGTGAAATCTAATCCACTTGCCTCCTGCTATTGCATTGACTTGGACAGATAAAGACTTGCATGAACTTCCCTGTGAATGAACAGGTAAAACCAAACCAGGAATCCATGTTACATTCCTATAGCATTATTTTTTCTCCTAGGTGGTATATAAAGGAAGATACAGGATTAATAAGAGGACCAGTCCAACTTCCTGTTCGGTAAGCGACAAGAACCTAAAGTCGCTGCACACCAGTGGAGTTACAGAGTCTGGACTTTGATTGACATGTCTTGAACAAATGTTACAAATACTAAAAGACAGAAATAATTGTAAAACAACAACAAAAAATAATGAACTTAACTCTCAAATGACGACTGAAACAGGATGGTGTAAAAAGAAAAAGGAAGAGACACTGTCAATTCTCTTTCCTGGAAAGATTTCTACAGAGTAAAGCACAAAAAAGGACTTTTTATTTTACATGAGTGGAACTGCCAAAGCCATATCAAGAAGCGTAGAAGATTCATGATAACCTCTCATGCAAAATGCTCATGGTTTATAAGTGTTCCTATGTTTGAAACACACAACAGGGTCCAGTGCTACACAATATTTTCAGAAACTGTGTACAATGTGCAGGTTTAACACTATAGTAAAGAGTTCATTTTTTTTCATTTTACACTAAGAAATGAGATTTAATGCCAATAAACATTTTTGATGTGACTATTTTTTATGGAAATAAATGCATGCATGGTGCTGTTTTTGTTAAATGCGATTGAGCTTTCTTCTGAAAAGGAACTGTTCAAGACAACTCATGCAGTTTGACCTCATGGTTTCCGAACAAATATGTGGTAATATATTTGTGGTATATTTGGTAAAGCTTTATTTTACAAGTCTGTAATTTCCAAATAATTCCCTAGTGTGTCAGATAAATAAATAAAATAAATAGATGTTGATTGGCTTAAAGGACAAATGACTATTTAATCATGTTGATTTTACTACCTATGGCCTTATAGGAATACATGTAGTTTGTTATCTGCTGTCTTTAACACGTTACTAGGAGTGCAAGTTTTGGTCCTCCTCAGTTGTTAAAAAAACATGATTCCATTGTAAAATTGTTTCTAAATAATACATGGCTTGATGCAAGTAGGTAATTAACAGTGTTTCAACATTGTCTGATCTAACATACTCCTCCAGCCCATACAGTCTATGCTCTAGCCCAGGAGGTGGCGGTATTTTTTGCTGTATAACGTTGAACGTCAACACCCAAAAGTGAAGACGCAGAGGTTGAAGATTCGTTGATTGGCTATTTTAAGCAGGCAAATTTGCCGGCGTGGTAAGCAGTCACGCACATTGGAGTCCCCCGTACGCTGCTGTTTAGCCTTCCCGCTTCTGCGCAGCTCAACCCGGCCAAAGCTAGCTAGCCTGCCCCCTGTGTCTATTTGTCCCTTGTGAGCAGCATGTCTGATTACGGCGGTCTGCCGACAAACGGAGTCGGCGCTGGGATGAAAAACGACGCTTTTGCTGATGCAGTACAACGAGCCAGACAGGTAATAAAGTGCTCTGTTACAAGACAAAACAGCCGGCGAGCTAACGTTAGTTAGCTGGTGGGGAAACTGCGGCTAGCTTAATTACCCGTGACGTTAGCTTTAGGTAACAAGTTAGCTGCGAGCTAGCTAGTAGCAATGCCATTCATTTGTCTAACACAGTCGCCAGATTGTGTAGTCGATTGAAATGTTTGCGGGGTGAACTGAGCAGCGGCAGCAACGTAAGTCACATTTTCGTGTATAGCTAAATAAAACAACTTTTCATCGCCACCGGGATCCTTATGTTTACGTTAAATCGACTAACGTTAGCTAGCTACTTCAGCTAACGGTAAGTGAGCTCTGTTAGCTAGCTAGCTACTCTTAACAGTTAACGTTAGCTAGCTAGCTAGTTAACGGTAATTTGATCACGAAGTTTCAGCCTCCATGTGTAAAACGCCATTTTAGAAGAATTGAGCAATTAACAACATTGTCATGGAACTATGATTGTCACCACATAAGGTCAACTGAATAGCTTGTTATATTGTGACGTTACTGATAACTAGCATTAAACGGACAAAAGGGTGCTATTAGGTGATTAGCTAGCTAGCTAAGTGACTGAGATTTTAGTAACGTTTCTCTTTGGCTAACGTTACTTTCATGGTCAGTGGCGAAAGTGTGAAGGCAACGTTACTTTAACGAGTCTTTGTAGTTATCAACGTAAGGGCTGCAAGTGATGATTGTTTGCATTATTGATTAATCCTTAATTTATCGAGTTCTTTACTTGGTTAGTCGAAGAACAGCCCCAAACCCAAAGATATTAATTAACATAGCTACATAGAAAACAAAAGGCAAAACAATTTGAACATTTTAGAAGCTGAAACTTTAGATTGGCATTTTTACTTTAGCGAAACGATCGATTATCAAAATCGTTACCTATTGTTATTTTTGTCTATAGATTGTTTTATCTTAAGTGGAGGTGCTGTTGGTGTAATGTTTGTATTTCATTTTATTTTACCTGTTTTTATTTATGTAGAAATGATAAAGAGTGAGATGGACTTAAAAAATGAATAGTTTAAATAGATGCAGCAGAGATGAGCATATGTCCATAGCATGGGGCAAGCACCAACAAACTAGATCCTACACTTCCCATAATGCAACTCAGTCCCTCCTGCCTGGTAAATGCTGTCTTTCAAACTCCACACCCATAACAAAGGCTTTCTGTTCTAAATTTGTAGTCTTCAGGCCCAGATGACAACATCAGTGTAGTGCTCCTCCTGAGTAAATTGATCTTCATGTGTCTGCGCAGTGCCACTTTAAATGAGATGATCTGTCTTTATAGTCACTATATTAGGGTGTATTGCAGACACTTAACCCAGTGTGTATGTCTTTCTAGATTGCAGCTAAAATCGGTGGAGACGGTGTTCCCTCAGTGAGCAACAACGGAGGAGCTGAGAACTATCCATTCACAGCACAGAAACGATCCCTGGAAGAAGCAGGTGAAAAATCAGCTTAAACGGGCAGTTTATCTGCATTTGTTAGTCCACATATTAGACTCACTTTTTCTTTTGTTTTCAGATGAACCCGATGCCAAGAAGGTAGCATCACAGAGTGAAATTGATTCTGCATTGTGTACGTTAAATCACTCATTGATCCTATTCCAAACACTCGCTCAGTTCAGTTTCCAACTGCTCACCACATTTTCCTTCTCTTAACAGCTATTGGAGCTCAGCTGGCTGCCCTGTCGCAACAAAGGTATCTTAAGGTTATTTTTTGTGTTGCTTTTACACTGACAGTTTGGTGCTTGTGGGTATGATTTTAGACATCAAGATCCTTCACATATCCTTGTTTTTTAAACTTGTCTGCAGTGTCAGGCCCTCCACAATGACAGAAGAGTTCAGGGTGCCTGATGGCATGGTCGGTCTCAGTAAGTACATGCACATACTTTTCCTAAACCTTAGACATGGCTGTGTTACACTTGTTTAAACTCCAATCTAAATGTCTTTGCTGTTGTCCCTAAAGTCATTGGCCGAGGAGGTGAACAGATTAACAAAATACAGCAGGATTCTGGCTGCAAGGTCCAGATTGCGCACGGTAAGATATTTGCTAACTCCAGATTTGTCAAGTAAACAAAGTATAATCGTTTTTCTAGCTTCTCTTGGATTTATGTATATTTTCATACTCATTCACAGACAGTGCCGGCCTTCCAGATAGAAGTGTTTCTCTGACAGGGTCACCAGATGCCATACAGTAAGTTTGTTTTTCCATCTAAAACAATGTATTTTTCAATTTGCAACTACTCTACTCAACTCTCAAAGACAGTTTGGTTTTTGTTCACGGATGTCTCTAGCATCAAGTAGCAGCTCAACTCAGAGGAGAAGAAATAACCATATTAAACTTGAAACTGATTATATCCCAAACCACTAATCAAAGCTGAAACTGTATGATAATAGATAAATGAGTCAGAATAACATTACATGCTTTTAATTCCTTATATATAGTTATGCAGTGTTCTGAGCAGCCTAGATGGAAGCAGGTGATCACCACAAGAGACTTGACTTGGACACAAGCTCTAAGACTTATGAGCATCTCTGGTTCAGGTCACAGTAGTCTTACGTATTACAGGCAGCACAAAAAGCTCCAGCTGCGCCTACAGTTATGCCAGTCTTGAGCAGCTGCAGAGTTTTGAACAAGTTGGCTTAGGCTTTGCCTAACTCTGTTCAATTCATTGAAGCTGGAAAATGCACCTTGAAACGCAGAAATTGTTGCTTGTAATACTCATTACATGGCTCCAACTAATTTTAGAAATCATCATTCTGAGAAGTTAAATCCTAACATTTAATTTCTTTGTCTGGCATGTTAAGGCAAGGCAGCTTTTATTTGTATAGCACATTTCAGCAACAGGGCAATTGAAAGTGCTTTACATAAAACATTAAAGAGCAGTTAAAACGATTAAAAACAGATAAAATACGATAACTTACAATGCAGTATGACATTAAAGAGCAGTTAAAAATATAAAAGCAGATAAAATACGAGATTTTTAGGTTGCTAGTATGGGACAATGTCTAAGCCGTTGCTTTATACGCGTAATCCAGCCGCAATCCTTGCCGTTCCCACCAGTCTTACTTTTTAATTGTCTTTTTATATACTTGTCATACAGTTTCAACAATGCAACTTCAGTGTAAGAAATGAACAATTATTTTTTAAGACACCTTTGTGTCCTGAGGTGAGCCTTTCAGGCTGTTAACAGATTTGTGTCTTACCTAATCAGACTACACATAATGTATTAATAAAGTTTTTAGTTTTAGCTTAAAAAATAAGATTACATAAATCTTAGAACCATTTCCTGTTTGCTTGTGCATTGGTAACGGTTAGCACTATTGGGACTTTTCTAACAGAGTTTTGCCTCTAAGGCAGCACTTCTTCTCAGGAAGGTACACATTGTCCTTTGCAAAGTTTGTCAAAGTTAAACCCTACCCCATAAATAACTGATTAGTGCAAGTCAATGCAGACCCCACAGGCTATTGCAATATGACAAACACCAGGAATGCTTTACTTTCAAGTTAATAACTGTATTTTCTTTGTAACATGAACAGACGGTACAGTTCATACCAAATATTGAGGTACTCAGAAATATAATAATAATAATAATGATGATTCTAAAATTAACTAACGTAGAACGTAAATAATTACGCAATGTTAAATCCCCCGAAAAGTTTGGCATACAAACACTCATTCATCTTTTCATAACCTGTAGCAAGTTTCTCTGTAGGTCGTAGCTAAAGCAAGAAGCAAGCTAACGTTAGATGGCCAATGCTGAGCTAAACATGTTTGCTACCTATCAGAAAACCTTTTCAGTTTTCAGGTGCCTGGTAAAATTGTCTGAAGTTTTTAAAGCCAAAGCTTCTGATTAATGGCACAGCAGCTGCCAATATGGTCAACATGTATGTTGTCCTGTGTAGCTGCGCGCAGCAGATACATTTCGTGTTACGTAGGTAGGTTATAGGTCACGCAAGAAGGGGAATAAATAACATTGAGCTCATCGTTTCCAAAAATAAAGATTGTTCACGAGTCCCGCATCTCGAGTCTGAAGTCTTTTTTGAGGATGAGTCTCAAGTCAAGTCCCCATCTCTGACCTGACCTCCTTGGTAGTAGGGATGCCACGGTGAAGGAAATTTAGAGTGAATAGTGTGACCCATTAACTATAATGCTTTAATGCCACGTTAGTCTTGTGTTCAATCGTTTTCATCACTCTTTTTTTTTTTTTTTTTTTTTTTTCTTTCATTTGAATTTGCCTCCAGGAGAGCCAGGGCACTTATAGATGACATAGTGTCAAGGGGTCATGAAACTACCAATGGGCAGTCAGGTTCCATGCAGGAGATGATCATTCCTGCAGGCAAGGCAGGCCTTATTATAGGTAAAGGAGGAGAGACCATCAAACAGCTACAGGTGAGAATCACAGGTTACCTTAATATTAATAACTATATAATGACTTGATTCAGAGTGTTTCTGTATGGTTATTGGTAAAAAGAAAAAATTCTGTGCTCATTTTTAAAAGTTCACTGCAGTAAACTGTTACATGCTCATGTTGGGATAAGGTGACTTTGCCGTGTGATCAATGTAACATTCCTTTTCTGCAAAATCTTAGGAGCGGGCTGGAGTTAAAATGATTCTTATTCAAGATGGATCCCAGCCACCCAACGTAGATAAACCCTTGCGCATCATTGGAGACCCCTACAAAGTGCAGGTACTCATAAAGTATAGTGGAGTGGAGATTGTTTTGGCTAAGTGGGAGATGTTTTAAGCCCCTATTTACCCTTCAAATCATTGTCTTTTGCTGCTTTTTTTTTTTAGCAAGCAAAGGAGATGGTTAATGAGATCCTACGAGACAGGGAGCATGCAGGCTTTGGAGACAGGAGTGAATACGGATCCAGGATGGGAGGAGGAGGTGGTGGAGGAGGAGGTGGCGGCGGCGGCGGCATCGATGTAAGTAATCTGTGTAACAGAAGTTAGTCGTAGCTTTGCTTTTTGTATTAATAGACCTGAGCACAGCAGAGATACAATTGCATTAAATTAACATCATTGCATGTTTGATGAATGGGTGAAACTCAATCGCTTGGAGCAATTAACACAATTGTTTTTTTTGTAATTCTACAGATAGCTGTGCCCCGCCACTCTGTGGGAGTTATAATTGGCCGAAGTGGGGAGATGATCAAGAAGATCCAAAGCGATGCTGGAGTGAAGATACAGTTTAAACCAGGTGAGCTCTCCAAACACCATTTGTTGTGGACCATTTAAACTGCACCATATTTCATTACTTGTCATACTTTTTTTATTACAACTCTTGGTCTTTTTACTTGGCCTGCTAAGTAGTGTTTCTGCAGGGGTGGTGTAAAATAAATATCTAATAAATCAAAATGCCATAAAATGATAAATGTACTACTTTGGATTTATGAAGAAAGGGGGTTGTATTTGTTTGGCAGTTTAGTTCAAATATCAACAATCTATGCACAGCATTGCTTACTGCAAAGGGTGCTCCGATTGATCGTCACCGATCGGTATCGGCCGATAATGGCTTTAAATAGTTTGATCGGTGGTCTCCATAAAGGCCGATCAGATAGGCCGATCAGATGACGCAATACCATGGATGTATTAAGAGCGCACTACTCGTGAGAACATTTTCTACATGGAGCTAAAATGGCGGCCTCCCTACATTCACTGGTCTGGCAGTTCTACAAGGTGTTTGAACGGCGGCAGAACAGCAGTTGGCCCGCGGGACGGCCGCAGAACCAAGACAGTAGGAAGGCGGCTACCGCTTTTAAAAAGTGGCTGCTGCCACCGGTGGTGCACCGGCAAATTTGTTTGCGATTACGCCATTCTGACGCTTCTGCCTCTGGAGCTCCGCTGGTGGTCCGCCGACTCATTGGAATAGACAATACATTAGCGATTTGCAACATTCTCTAAACGTGTGACTGTTACGTAATGGCGTAATTTATAGTTCATAAAAGCGATCGGTATCGGCCGATACGTCTTCCAGGAATCGGTGATCGGCCCCAAAAATCCTGATCGGAGCACCTTTATTTACTGCACCTTTAACCATGCTGTCATTCCAACGTCTTCAACATTTTCAGCTAGGATAGTTGATCCCTTTGTTTTCAGTCCCTGTACAAACTCCCACCAATAAACCTGTCTGTCCTTCTCTCATCCCTCACAGATGATGGTTCAGGTCCTGAAAAAATAGCCCATATTATGGGTCCACCAGACCAGTGTGAGCATGCTGCATCTCTCATCACTGACCTGCTACAAAGCATCCGTGCACGAGAGGAGGGTGGGCAGGGGGTAGGTGTTTAATTTCTTTAAAGTGTTGTCTTAATTATGTTGATGACAGAACACAGTAACGGGGCTTTGCTGTGGAACAGTGAAACCTAATATAAGGCTTGTTTCCTCCACAGGGTCCCCCAGGTCCTGGTGCAGGGATGTCACCTGGTGGGCGTGGACGAGGTAGAGGCCAGGGGAACTGGGGTCCTCCGGGAGGGGAGATGACCTTCTCTATTCCTGCACACAAATGTGGGCTTGTCATTGGCAGAGGAGGAGAGAATGTCAAGTCTATCAACCAACAGACCGGTGCATTTGTGGAGATATCTCGTCAGCCACCGCCAAACGGTGACCCTAACTTCAAACTGTTCATCATCCGTGGGTCCCCGCAGCAGATTGACCACGCAAAGCAGCTTATAGAAGAGAAGATTGAGGTATGTTCTAATGACTCAAAGAGCAGATAAGGAATACACAGTCCAAACAGCTGTCAAAAGTTAACTTTGATGTTCTCTCCTTTTTCCAGGCTCCATTGTGTCCATTGGGTGGTGGTGGTCCTGGTCCTGGTCAAGGAGGCCCAGGTGGGCCAATGGGTCCCTATAATCCCAACCCTTATAATGCAGGGCCTCCTGGTGGTGCTCCCCAGTAAGTACAACCCACAAACAACACTCCAAGAATTTAGAATTTTCCTACAGGGGAGATGATAAATAAGCAGTAAGTTTAAACAATCCTGTCCTTCTCTGCAGTGGAGCTGCGCCTGGTGGCCCCCAGTACTGTCCTCAGGGTTGGGGAAGTACCTACCAGCAGTGGCAAGCCCCAGGTCCCCATGACCCCAGTGAGTCCTTATTTCCTGCACTGACTTCCATTCTTCCCAAATATTCTGTTTCTGTACTTGACTCAAAAGTTATTCATTTTTTATTTTGTAAATTTTGAGGTATATAAATGTATTTCATTAACTAATGTATCCTGTTTTTTCCCTCTCATTAGGTAAGGCAGCAGCAGCCGACCAGAACGCCGCATGGGCAGCATACTATGCACAATATTATGGCCAACAACCAGGGGGTGCCATGGCAGCCCAAAATCCAGGAGCCCCTGCAGCAGCAGCACCAGGGGACCAGAGCCAAGCAGCGCAGGCCCCTGGGGGCCAGCCAGACTACACCAAAGCTTGGGAGGAGTACTACAAGAAGATGGGCATGAGTAAGTGGGGTCTGAGACAGTTTTATGTATCTGGGTAAACTAAAAGGTTCTGTCAGGTCAGAACTGATGTCTGTCTTATACTGTCAAATGAAACGAGTACTTGACTGTGTGTGCATCCAGTATAAAGTGTGTATGTTGTTTTTCCAGCCCAGCCAGCTGGCGGGGCTGCAGCTGCTCCAGGTGCAGCAGCACCAGCAGCAGCCGCAGGAGGGGCTGCAGCTGGAGGCCAGCAGGACTACAGTGCAGCCTGGGCTGAGTACTACAGACAGCAGGCTGTCTACTATGGACAGCCAGGGCAGGCGCCTGGACAGGCAGCTGCTCCACAGCAGGGACAACAGGTAGCACATCCATGACAACATCCAAAATTAACCTTGTAAGCTGAAAACAATTGCCTGCCAAGAACACATTCACTGTAGACTGGGTAAACCCAGCCCAGTCTGCCGGTGATTTGATTTCGCCCTGCAGCTCAAGCTGGAAACCCATTTATCTGTCCTGCTGTTACAAATCTGCGGGAACCAATCACAAACTGGCTTATCCACCTGGCGCGCTATTGGCAGGTTTAACATGATCACGATAGAGAAGCGACCAAGCAGCTTTTTGTTTACATTCAACATGGCGGCCACCGAAGCGCAGCAACTTGTTGTTGTTGTTGATGTTGCTGCTATGTCACCCGGATCGTTGGTCTGATTGATTGAAGGACTATCCAATTGCCTACAGAGTCATTTGAACTATGCTCGTTGATCACACCTCTTGTGCAGAGAAAATACAGAGCAGACTCCTCAGACTAATGCTCAATCTTAAAAGATTGAGCATTAGTCTGGTGATAGCCAAACAACATGATATAGAAATGTTTCCCCAACTGTTTATTGTGCCTTTTTTGTGATTTTTAGAATGAGATACTGTGACAGAATCAATATAAAGTACAGATGTTTGTTTTAAAGACTTTTTACATTTCTTTACAAAGCAAAGATTACATTTTAAATTTTATATTAAATTTGGTCTGTGATGTCTCATTTCAGGCCCAGTAAACGATCGGCTCAGTCTGTTGGAAGGTTGCGATGGCTCTCTGGACTTGTTTGTTTTTTCTATCAAGAAGTTTCCTTTTTGGCTTTAACAAGACAAGACCATGGTTTACTCATCAACCCAGACATTTTCTATTCCAACTTTGTTTTTTAAAGTCAAAATTGAAGAAAAAGGGAACACATTTTGCCCATGCATTGAACAAAGCACTAAATAACTACTTGGGTTACTATTCAGTTTGCCTCATTCACCTCACCCACACCTTGCTCATTTTTTAAAAATGTGAAATGATAATAAGCATCTTTGTTTGCAAGCTAGCACAACACCATCTCAACACTGACTCACATTAAAATAGTTTTTCCCCTTCAATTTCCTGAGGGTAAAAAACAGTCTAGCAGTATTTTGAATATATTCAGAAATTATGTTTGTAAGAAAAACAATGCAACATTTTTGGTCTTTTTTTCTTTCTTTTTTTCTTGGTACTTTTTTAACTTTTTTTTTTTTTAACATTCCCAGTGTTTTGTTGCAGGTGTATGTCTCCCTGCCATCATGAATTATTATTTTTTTTAATTTTATTCATTGTAATTATTTCCCTTAAGGTGGTCGTGTGTGTCTGTATACAGTGTATGCTACTGAACAGAAAAGTGTAAGTGGGCTGTAATAAGGCACAAACTGTCCTACCGAATGTAGTGTTTTTTTTTTGTGTATGTGAGTGTGTGTATGTGCTTGACTGCTCTCATTTTAATTTCTTTATTGTTGAAAGTTTTTTTTTTTTTTTTTTTTTTTTCTCTCAATAGGTTCAGTTATGGTATACTGATTTTTTTTCTTTTTTTTTAGATGTTATTTTTTACAGCTTGTTTTTAAATACTTAAAATAAAACATTCAAATTACCAGTTTCTTGACTACCATTGTGTTTGGAAGTTCGTTGTTCCCCGTTTTAGACCTAATGCTAAAGTATCAGATGAAGCGCCCTGTTTGGCTATTCTAAATTTGATTTATCATGCTGGAAGTGACACTGCTGTAACATACATTCATTGATTCAAATGTGTTTATTAGGATAAGCCCCTGAGATGTATAATCTAGTTATATTTTTTTATTTCAACCTTTACTTTAACGTTATTACGTTTGTTACTTGCTCCAAATAGCTTCTGTTTTATCATGATTTAACTTAGCGCCAGAAGTTAGTTCATACACCCCCTCTTTTATTCCTTTTTTATTGAAGTTTATAAATACAGTAGATGTAATAACATAAAAAAACAGTGCAACATATAATACTATGCATCAAGTGAGTAAAGTCCAAGCTCGATGGGGTCCCATTGGATCTTATTGTAGTGGATTCTTGCAGGATGTCACCGGTATATTTTGTGCCATACCTTGTTTTTGATGAATGTATCCACCAGCGGGTGAAGAGCAGTCCCGTGCAGCCTGAGGACCAATCGCGACAGTCCTGACTGCAACGAGGGACAACAGTTCAGTGGGAGATGGCGCCCAGCTCGAAATCAGAAAAGGACGATAGCAAACAGAAAGCTAAAAGAAAACACAAAGACCATGTAGTGAAGCTTCTCATGCGTGGAAAGGTAGGCATGAATCCACAACATATGAGATATAAAACACGGAAAGAGTGGTTCGGAAATAATGTAAGACTGCTCCGGTGAGAGCCTTGTTTTCATGAGCTTCTGGGGCTAGCTGCTAACTAGCTCGGAAGCTAACATCTAATGGCAGGCAGCTTGCTAATTAGCCAATGCTAAAAAGTATGAAAGTACTAGTTCCCCCTGCTTTCTGTCAATATTCCTCGGTATCTGTCTCTTGATGTGGTTTGCTAACATGCTCGTAGACGTGGCTGTAAATGAACTGTTTGCGCGCTAGCCAAGTCAACGGTCAACACCTTTTATATTGTAACGTGAAAGCTCAAGCGACGTTAGCTTCAGCTAAACCGCAGCAGCAACTTGCGCTGCCCCGTTAAAATGCAACTTCAACCCTCGGATATAACGTTAATCACGTAGCGATTTTACGGCATAGACATATGTATGTGTGTTCGACCTTTTAAAATATTTAGATTAGGTGTGTTACTGTGTAGGTCATTGAGTGAAGCCCAATATCCCGTGTAGTATGTTTTGTATCCAGAACCATCACCACGACAAGGCTTTTCCATAAAGACTGCAATTTCCATATATCTACACACATGTCTATGCTTCATATTGTTCTATGTATGTGTTTATTACGTGGTGTACATCTGAATCCACTCTCTTGCCTGTTCTGCAGCTTTCAGGACAGTTTTCTCAACGCCTGTTCAGGAAGCTGCCACCTCGAGTGTGTGTCCCTTTAAAGAACATTGTCAGCGAGGAGTTCCTGAGAGCAGGGTCAGAGTGTGTTTTCAAATGGGTTTGTTGTCATTAAGCACATTGTCTTATTCAGTGGACTACAGTACATGGTGTGTAGCTCACTGAGAGCATTTCAAACCAAACGGTGTGTGAATTAGGATTGCTGATGTCCAATTATTGATCCTGCTAGTAGGGATGCACCGATACAACTTTTCCATCTCCCAATACGATTATCTCAGTACATGTCCAATACCAATGCTTTCTTTTTCCAAAATTTTGAATCGACATACCTCACTGTGAGGAACTCATTCAGATAATTTTTATGCAAGATAACATTAGGCCAGGGATTGCTTGTGCACTAAAAACTGCGTTGGCAGCCCCTCATGACAAAATGAATGCCACTGATAGTGGATACACTTAATTTTATGATGACATTGACTAAGAAACTTCATTTAGTATGGATCCGTCACATCATGGCCAATACCTGATCTGCTTTATAAGGTCAGTGCCAATACTAATCGGATTGGTACATCCCTACCTGCTCGTGACCATAACATTCGGGGTGAGGATTGACCATGTGTAATATTGTTCAAGCCGAGTCATGTAGTCATGGTTCATCACTTTTTTTTGTTCCAGACATGTGTTTCTTGGCTTTACCAAATGCGGCCGCTATGTTCTGTCCTACACCAGTGACTGTGGAGAAGATGATGATTTCTCTTTCTATACCTACCATCTTTATTGGTGGGAGTTCAACCTGCACAGTAGACTCAAACAGGTAAAGGAAATGTACTCACTAGAAACTTAATGTGTTCTATCCAGAAGATTTACATGTAAGCAGGCAAGGACTAATTTGATGCAATACCATGTCCTCCTGTGAGAGTTAAAACTGGAGAACTTGGATAAGTCAACTTAAACCTACATTGTGTAATTTTTTGAGTTGATTCTTAGCAAAAACCCCTTTGTTCTTTCACAAATATGTGCTCATTCATGTGTAATTACTTCCACCAACTAATCAAAGTATTCTCGTAAGCGTAGAATTTGCCATTTAGAATAATTCAGAATATATACGGGCGAGTCCTTCGAGTGATGGCCGCCATGTTGTGTTAAGAGGGACATACCTCCGCCTTTCGCCCTCTTCAGTGGCACCGTGACGAATGCCAGGGGGAGATAACTCGCCAGGGAAGCAAAAAAGAGAATTAAGACGACAACGCGACAGGCAAAGCAACAGGACCAAAGTTAATATTGGAGTGGCTAGAACAAATGCGTGTAAACGATGGAGATACTAAGAGCTCATTTCGGGTTCGGCCTCCGTAGCAGTTAAAACACGATCGGAATATTCAGTTGGTTGTCATATACAATTTCACCGCTAGATGGGAGAAATTCTTACACAATGTAGCTTTAATGTATACATATCTTCTTTGTCTGATGTCTGCTTTTTCTCTTTAGGTCCATCACGTACGTCTGTTTGCAGGAGAGGAAATCTACAGCGACTTGTACCTGACTGTGTGTGAGTGGCCAAATGACCACTCAAAAATTGTCATCTTTGGCTTCAAGTAAGGAATGATGAACAACCATATGGAGCTGATTCAGTTTAAGCTAGAACTATGTTACTGCAGTGTGTAGTTAATGACAAGTAATTTATGTGTCCATGTGTGGTTCTACCTGCCAGTACACGCAGTTCAAGCTCCGTTCTGATGAACTTAATGATGAGTGATGAAAACAACAGAGACATCTACATCACTATTGCTTCCATGCCCCCTCCTAAACCTTGCTCTTACTGCTGCCCAGTTCCCTCAGCCACTACCATACGCACAGGTAAACACACACACACACACACACACACACACACACACACACACACACACACACACACACACACACACACACACAGAGATGGACTCCTTTGCTGTTCTCACTGCCTCAGTCTCTCTGTCCCTCATCCAACTTCCTCTTTTTCTCTCCCCAGGAAGTGGTGAGTGTCTGGAGCATGGTTATGTGCTCAACAGCAGGTACCAGGTGGTGTACCCATTCCCCACTTTCCAACCAGCTTTCCAGCTGAAGAAGGACCAGGTCATCCTGTTAAACACTAGCTACTCTCTGGTGGCCTGCGGCATCTCACTCTGCCCAGGTAACACGCACACAAATAGCAGCATTGGCACATTTCTTTATCCTTGTCTGTCTTTTATGCCTAAAATCAGACATATGCATTTAAGACCATCATATGTTAGACTTTTTTTCCCATATAGGATGCACTACACAAGGGTCAGATTTAGCCATTTGGAGGAAGAACTAAATGTGGTGGGAGGAGGGAACAATGTCTCACCAGGTCAACAAAGGCCAGAACATTTTGCCAATATGTCAAATTAGTTCCACTGTGTAACACTGATAAAGATAGAATGACCAATTGTTATTCTTGATACTCATTTATATTCTCATTAATCCACATCTGTAAGACTTCATTATCAGGCTGTTGTGTTGCCAGATTTCAGCATCTCTCTGCATGTCTCTTGCAGGTAAGCAGGGTCAGTCATCGCAGATCCTTTACACAAAGAGAGCCACTCTGTCAAGTCAGGCCTCTGCATCTTCTTCCTCCCCCTCCTCGGCCTCTTATTCCCCACTACCTCAGGGATCTCCCGAAAGCCGACAGCCACCGAGCAGACCTGCTCCAATCCCCTCGTTGCCTAGCCAGTCTCAAGCAGCCGTGCGAGCCCGCGAGTTTGCAGCTGACCTCTTCAGGCGGGCCCAAGGGGGAGGAGGAGGAGGAGGAGGGAAAGAAAACGAAAGCCAGGCAGAAAGGAGACCACCTGATGGTGGTGAAAAAGAGGTGGCGCAGATACCAGGAGATAAAGGGATACATGTAGACGCGAGGAGAGAGGAGGAGGATTGTAGAGAGAGGAAGAAGGAGGAGAGACGGACTAGTTTACCACAAGCGTCAACATCAGATGGGAGCCACAGTTTGCCACAGTGCTCTGAACAAGTGATGTCTCCCGCCTCCTCTTCCTCATCGCCTTCATCCCCGCCGACCCCATCCCAGGAGGTTGGCCCCAGCGAGCCTGGATATGTCAACTATTCACGTCTGCACTACCGCCTCCAACAGCCAGGGGCAGCAGAGCAGAATGCAGGAGGTGAGACGAGGGGAGGTGGTCTGTGAAAAGTAACCCTCGTCAGGTCAAGTCTAAAGCAACTGACTGGCATTCTTCTTCTCTGTTTCGGTCTCTTAAGGTTATGAAGACGATAAAGTTCAGCTACCTTTCACAGTCACTGACCTTAAAGGGCGGAACCTGCAGCTGGTCACCGGGCCACACAATGGACAGGTGCGTGTTTGCGTCAGTATATTCAGAAAGATTGCAATATATACATTAAGTTGCCCTACCTGTCCTGGAAATACTGGAATCAATAGTCAGTAATTAGCAGCAGGCGTTAATCTCAGAGCACTGCATCGGTCTTGTTTTACAGTAGTATATGGGGCCCTGACCATTTCCAAAAACGTAATTTATCTGCCTGTAACTTCAGTAACAGAACCCGCATTTAGTGTTACATTTTAGTGTAACTGTAAAGTTTAAACAGCACATTTATGCTCAGTAAACTTAAAAGAAACATCATTCACATGTGTAAACAGTGAGGGTTTGTGTGTTTATCTTGGTAGCTTAAAAAAACTTGCTTACATTTGAACCTGAGTTCTCTCTTGCAGAGTGTGTGTGTGGAGCAGTTGACTCTAGACTTTGAGTATCTTATCAATGAGGTGATCAGGAGCGATGCTGCCTGGGCTCCGCAGTTCTGCTCCTTCAGCGACTATGATGTTGTGATATTAGAGGTTAGTACAAGCAAACACACACACACACACACACACACACACAGTACTGTACACTCACACTATGTCTAAAAACAATGTTGGAACAAAAAACAAGGAAGGAAGAACATTTGCGTTTGACCTGGAGATAATGTGTGCGTGATGTGTATCAGGTGTGTCCTGAAACCAACACTGTGATGATCAACATTGGTCTGCTCTTACTGGCCTTCTCCAACTTGGACGAGGAGCACTGCAGGTACTTGTCCTAAATAAACTTAAAGCCTTCTTCAGCCCTGCATCTACCACTTTTTTTTTGTCCCCGCTAAGTATGCTTTTCATTTTTTTTTTTTTCCAGGCCGAACACATATCATTCCAACCTGCAGGTCAGCTGGGACCTAAACACAGGTGTGTGTTGCACCGCGGGTGTTGGGGACCTTACAGAGGTCAAGGGTCAGACCAGGTGAGGAACTACTGCCACACACACACACACACGCCCACACACATACATTTCTGCTTGTCTCTTCTTGTTATGCTCTGTTTTATTTAAGGTTGTGTTAAAGTTGCCAATCTTGATCTCTCTCGTCAGTGGGAGTGTGTGGAGTTCTTACAGGAAGTCCTGCGTGAACACAGTGATGAGGTGGTTGGTTCCCGAGAGCAGCTCCCGCTACATTAATCGCATGACCAACGAAGCTCTACACAAAGGTGAGTTGTATACTTATTTAATCACACATTCAGTGTCCTTATATCTACCATACACCCTCCAACACAAACAGAATACTATCTCAAAATGTTGTCCAGATGGCTTTCTATGAGGATTCTCATTCATCCAGGGCAGTATTTTGTGTACATGGGAATTTAATGTACCTCTATTAAAAGCTGTAATGTTCAGAGGTTCAAAGGTCAGAAAAAATTGTATTTAGAGGTTATATCAGAATGGGTTTACGTGGTTTAATTTTCAAAAAACAATATTTTTGTTGTACTGCATATTGCTGCAGCTCCTCTTTTCACCCTGTGTGTTGAGCTCTCTGTTTTAGCTACAGAATGAGGCATCACACTTCTGTTCCATCTTTGTTGGGAGTCGCACATGTGCAGTACCTAGGTAAGAACTGCTAGCCAGTCAGAAGCAGAGTTTGAGGGAGTGCCACGCTAGCAGCTAGGCGAGCATTATAACGTGTTACAAAGTGACGCACATTCGTCACAAAAGTAAAGGCTGGACTACAACAGAGCTGTTTGGAGCAGTTTGTGAACAGTGTTTTCTGTTGGAGATGGTAAGTCCCTTTGGGGTGGACTTTGGGCTTTTTCACTTTGTAAACCTATAACATGCACAAAAAAAATATAAAACAATAAAGGAAAGGGAAAAAGACAAAAAGCATGATATGAGAACTTTAAAGAAAACTAGACTAGGATTATCTTACAATAAAGGCTGGACTCTTTACGTAAGGCGTTCATGTAAAATAAACAAGCCAAGTTAGCCCTCCGAGGTAATGCGTGCTAACTACTGTAGCAGAAGGTAATAAAACAAAAACACGCAGGCTCCGTAATCTGAACCAGTGTGAACCGAGGCGGCTCACGCACTTTTATTGACTCACATATTGACAACATGCCTAACCCGTGTTCCGTTCCGAACACGCATGTTTTGAACGCACACTGCACTAGTGTTACTAATAATAAATCACATTTAGACAGCAGGAAAAGCACAGGTGGAACTAATAACATTAATGACTGCTCTGTTCCTTTTTAAGTGTGTTGCTAAGCCATGCAAGTGGACTTCACAGCAGACATTATGACAAGTCTTGTCACAGTTGGAAAAACACAGGTGTTACTAATATTATTAACGATGGCTCTGTTGTATTTAAATGTCGCAGTAAGTTGAGACAGTGAGCCAGCATGCACAATTTACAGGAGACATTTTGAAACTGTAAGAAAAGCACAGGTGTAAATACTAAGATTAAAGGCAATGGTAACACCTGTGTTTTTTCTTCTCACCCGTAGGCTCGTCCCTGCAAGTGTTGGCAGATAGTGACCGAAGTACCTGGATTGTATTATGATGAAAGAAGAAGTGTCAAAGCAACGGAAACAAAAGCACACACAGATACACGTCAACATGGCCTCATCGTCAGCACGGAGCTCGACCTTCATCTGCTCACGTTCAGCGACTGCACTTTGGTACCACGTAGTTCAAACGCGTGTGTCAAATAGAAACTGAACAAAGAACGCTCTAGATGCTGTAAAGATGACGATTGTTTTGGGTGGTATGTGTGTTTAATTTGACAGGTTTCATCTTTTCTTTTGTAATTGTGTACTGTATCATTGCAACCGTCAAAACGGAGAGCTGGACTGAAAGAAGATTTCGTTTTTACTTTTTGTTTTTATACATAAAGGTGTACTGTTATTGTAGTGCGAGTGTAACTGAACATATGCAATATCTGCACCAGTGTGACGTTCACAAGGGGATTTCATCCGGAGAAATAATTTGTATGTATGAGTGTGTGCATGTTTAATGTGTATGTAACATTTGACAAAGTCTGCTGCTTCTGAACAAGTTGTTTCATCACTGGACCAGTTCAGTCTAGCTGTGTTGATTCATAAAGCTGCAGTATTAAAAATTAGACCATCTGAACCCAATACTGCGTTACTTGACTCTTAGGATTTTTTTTAAACCTATGTCATGGAAGTAGAGGGGTTGGATTTTGTGAAAATAAAACATTCAAATGTTTTTTGTGGGTCTGTTGTAATAAGAACTTGACACAAAGATTCTGAAAACTTGTGAAAATTGCGTTGTGGTGCTTGTACCCCTTTATGCTGGCTTGCGAGTCTAGTTTTTGCTTTATTTCTTGTGAATTGCTGAATGGTTTTATTTCCTTAAGTTACTCAAATAAAACATGGAATGTAACTAATATTTTCATTTTTCAACTGGTATACATTTGCAGTAATTTTAAAGAGACAATCCGCAGTTGTTTTTTTTACATGAAGTTGTTTACCTGACCATCTCATCAACGTTAACTACTTGAGTTTTTTAACAGAAAGCCTTTGTTAGAATTGGGCATCCAAGAGGCAGCGAGGGTGAAACAAAATATGCTATTGAATTGCATAATGGGAAATGTAGGATCCAGTAGTTTTGGAGCTTGGCCCATATTAAATACTAAAAGTTGGGATATCTCGGTCTCTGCTGCTTCAATTTTGAAAAAAAAAAAAAATCTATTGTGAGTTTACCAACATTATGGATGTGCAACCCCTTTAAGGAGTCATAGGCCCAAAAGTTAAGGAACCTCTGCTCTGGTCTAAGTGATCAAATCTTGAGTGGCTGCTGTGCCATGAAGAAACAAAATCTGGTACAAGTTTTAAGAGTAATCAGATCCTTTTAGTTAACAGTGAGAATAAAGCTACAAACGATCACAGATTTAAGTACAAAGGTCTTCAGAATAACATCAAGAGGAGCTCATTTAGAGGGTCAGCAGCACTAGCAAAGGACAGAATCCAAGTCACAATTTAGTTACATCGCAGTTAGCAGTTGATTTTATTTTGTAGTTTGTCCTCACCATATGCATAAATGTAAATATACTCTTGTTTTCTATTTCGTGCTCTTTGGTGGGATCTTTGTAGTCAGACCATCCTGAAGGAGGACGGTCCAACACTTCATAAAATCAACATCTGCTCATGCCATGTGATAAGCTGCTGGTTGAGCATGTGCTCTTTGGAAATGGTCCATCTAGAAAGCCACCATAATCACATGCTTGGTCCATCATTACAATAAAAAATATAGTTCAATCATCTGGATAGTGGACATAGCACAACATATTTCTTAAGGCAACAATGGTTAAAGAACATACAAATAGTTTGGATATGTGACAATGTTCACCAAAGGTACATAATATAGGTTATTTACAAAATGTTCAACATTGATACCCAGAAAATACACATCTACTTTTACACTACAAAAACTTTGAGATAGCTGTAGCTGGTACATCTAGCTGGCACAAAGGTCGCCATGGATACAGTGTAGTAAGTGCTGCTGATTGGGTGAGATAAGCTTTGATCTTGTCTTGTGGCCCATTCAACTTGCACTGCATATATGAAGTGTCTGGTGTGTGTGTGTGTGTGTGTAAGTAAACGAAATTATGATCTTGAAAGAATGAATGGATGGACGGATGGATGAAGAACAGCAAACTGGAAAAATCATCACGAGGCTTGACTGTCACCATTTCAATTTTTTTTTGTCACAGCTAGTAAAAGTTCATGACAACACCAAGACTACTTTACAGGACTTTCATTTATTAATCCACGATACAGAATATATAGAATATAAGCTTTCTTTAGGCTAGAAATCTCTCAAAGGCACAGGGTATCTGTTAATTGGCCAAATTAATAAGAAATGAAGTAAAATATGGCATCCACATATCTGTCAATCAACATCCATACGCCAACAAAATCCATGGTACAGTATCATTCCAGATGCTATTCTGAGATTAAAACATTGTATATTTCAGACAGTGCCCTGCATAGTCATCGCTTTAAAGGCAAGGTACGAGATATTTTTGAGTTTAGAGTACAACGAAGAACACTAGTCTTCTCATCTCTCCTCAGCAATCAGGCCAGTGGTTAAGGCGGGGCCGGAGGGAATCAAGAATATACAGACAGGTGACCAACTAAAGGAAAAACCAACATAAAGTGTCTTAGTAAGGTGTTGGCATTGATTAGATGTCTCTGGAACTTTACTGGAGGGATGAGAAACATCCTTCCAAAAGATATTGTCTCATTTTGATGTTTTGACGACGCGGCGGAGAGTGCTGTCTAATATGTCGGTCCAAAATCTCCCATAGGTTTTTTTTTAATTGGGTTGAGATCTGGTGACTGTGAAAGCCATAGCATAGCATTTCCATCATTTGCATACTAATCAAACCACTCAGTGACCCCTTCGAGCCATATGGATGGGGGCATTGTCACTGTGGAAGAGACCACTGGAGGTGATCACTCAGAACAACTTTGTGTATTGATTTGCAGTGAACCTTCCCTCTGAGGGGACACATGGACCCCAGCCATGCCAGTAAATCCCCCCCCGGGATCAAGAATTCAGACTACCATTCTCTTGGTGTACAACACACATGTACTTGCACACTTGTTGAGAATATGGTAAAGGATGACTTATTTGACCATCATCACTTTTTCCCACATCTCTGTAGACCAGTGCCTATGGTTTTTGCACCACTAGACTCAAATGTGCATTCATCTCTGTAATGAGGGATTTAACCACTTCGACCCTACTATAATATCCCTCTCTATGTAATTGTCAACGGATGGTTCTTTATGGCGTTATTTTTTAGTCAAAAGTTATGAGCGTGTAAGACATGCTCACGAGCACATTATGTTATTTCACACGCGCAAAAATGAACCTTCAGCTGGCATGATAAAAGTACTCGCGCACAAATTCAACAACCGAGAGGTGTAGGTAGCTGCGAGCGAGCGCCTGGCTACTCTTACTCTACAAGTTTTTTTCTCAATATTTAATGAGTTTTTTCTCGAAACACAGCGACTTTATTCTCAATATTTAATGAGTTTATTCTCAACAAATTTCAGATTAAATTGCTATAACACTGTCAAACACACAGCCCCCATCATATCATCAATATCACTTACATCTACATCTTCAGGTGTCGCCGCCATTCCGTCCACTGTGCAGTGTTAACTGAATGACTGAACTCCGTCAGATACTTTGACTCCGTGCTTCCTGTAATGAGAGCTGTCAATCAAGGATGTCCCTGTGTGAAAGTGACCAATCATAAGAGGGTCAGTGCCCTCCTTGGTTTCCGCCTCCAAATTGTCAAAAGTCATGTACTCGAGCGAGCAGAAATCCTCTCTGCGAGCAAAACAGCACTCCGCGAGCAGAAGGCCGCTGCGCGCGAGCAGGATTCCACTGTACAAGCAGAGTAAGAGTAGCCAGGCGCTCGCTCGCAGCTACCTACACCTCTCGGTTGTTGAATTTGTGCGCGAGTACTTTTATCATGCCAGCTGAAGGTTCATTTTTGCGCGTGTGAAATAACATAATGTGCTCGTGAGCGTGTGTTACACGCTCATAACTTTTGACTAAAAAATAACGCCATAGTTCTTGCTGACAGTCGGATCACATCCTGCATCGACATTCCCATATTGCACTAATGTACGAGCATCACGGTCATCAAATGTGTGCTGTCGACTACAATTTCTGTCCCCATTTACTGATGTCTTTCCCATAGATCTAAATGCAGATGTACATGGTCCTATTAAAACACTAGCCGGTTGTGACTGAAGCTCCTGCCATCTGTACCCCAACAATAAACCCTCTTTTAAAGTCACTTGGATCTTTAAAGAAGAAAGATCCAAGGCACTCTTCGGGCAAAAAGTTATAAAGCCTTTATTTAAATGGCTATTTCATGATAAAACTACTTGTACATGTTCAAAAAAAGAGTAACAACTGAGTTACAACTCTTCTTTAACTCACTTAGATTGTTTCCTCTTGCCATCTTGATACAACATCAGAATCAACTGGGCCTGCTCAGCATTTTTATACATGCCACAGAGCATGATTGGATGTTATTTGCTTAATTGTACCATGCAGTGCACCTCTCTGGAAGCCTCTGCATTTGTTATGTTTCCTCACTCATATATTTAGGTTTTTCCTTGAATTTGTCACCCATCTATACATATTAATATATACTGTATACAATATAGTTGAGACTGGACAGAAGTGGCTACTGGCATCTTGCCACTGTACAAACAGGGAAGGCACAGGGAACGAGTGAAGGACTGTAAAATATCAGGTAAAGGCAAAGAGACAAAGAATGGCAAAGGGCTCTCCCACTTTCTCACACTCACACTCTCTCACACACACACACACACACACACACACACACACACACACACACACACACACACACACACACAGGGTGACAGAATGGTATGACATGTTAAACTTAAAGCAAAAAGTTTGTGTTTGTGTGTGTGTGTGTGTGTGTGTGTGTGTGTGTGTGTGTGTGTGTGTGTGTGTGTGTGTGTGTGTGAGTGAGTGTGTGTGTGTGTGTGTGATAACTATATAAATGAGCGGCTAAGATGGCGTACTGTCGGTCAGAGAGTGCAGATTGAAACTGGTCCTGGGCAGCTTGGCGGGCGGCTCCATCGAGTCCTTCTCGTCATCGACCGCTCTCAGAGAGCTGGACTGCAGCACGAGATCTCCACCCTCGTCCTCGCTCTCCTCTTCCTCGTCATCCTCTTCTTCTTCTGATGGAGACAGGCGTTGCAGTGACATTTATTAAGTGACCTGATAACAGAGGCTGGGAGTTGAAACCAAACATCTTCGTGAGGAGAACCACACTGAAATTACCTTTCTCCAGGTCCGGAGAGATTCGGCTCTTGACAGTGCTGGCAAACTGCAACACACAGAGGAAGACCTGGACATTTATAAACATGTATCATCAGGTTCAGACGGCTACTATGTGACTGAGTGTGCAGACACGTACTTCTCCCATGACCGCAATGGGTGTCACTCCTTTAGCCTGGGCCACCCTGTGTTCTATCAGGTAGTACATATACTCATCATACAGCAGGCGGATCAGGTGAAAGGAGCCAAAGCTGGCAGCACTGCGCAAAGTCAGGTCCCGGATTACCATAGAGCTAGTGAGGAAAAGCGGTGAAGATAAAGACAATTATCTTCAACATAAACCGAATATTTGTTATATATCACATTTTTCCTTTTCCCCTCACCTATAGAAAGACCAGTTGAGCAGGAAAACCTTTGCAGCCTTTGGTAGCACAACAGGGTTGTGCTCGTAGGGCTTCAGGGCCTCAATGACAACACCATCCAGCCAGGTAGCCCACTGCTCCAGAGAGTTCTGCTGCTGTAGGGTCATTTTAAAGTCTTGCTCCAGCCGCTGTACCACACGGTCTTCACACTGACATACCCAGGATGCCTGCTCCTGAGGGGGGGACACAGGTGGACAGTGTCAGGCGTCTGCTCTATTTCACCTAAAACACTGATGTACAGTAGCAGATGGGAGGGGGGAGACGGAAGTACAAACCTGTACATTAGTGAAATCAACCCTGTTGAGGTCTGAGAGCATTTGGTTGATCTGGGCGGAGTTCTGGAGGACGGCGCGGGCTGCCTGGGCAAGGTGGTTCAGGCTGGTATAGCGGCGCAGCGTCTGGGAGAAGGAGCCCACACACACCACCTGAAGGAAAGAGGGGAGTGGGAGAGAGAATGAATGGAGCCATAATTACATGGCACGTCATGAAGAAGCCACTATAAGGCCCAATTCACACTCAGAACTTAAGTGCATCTTGGGTTTTATCCAATCACAAGAGAACAGCACTGGAGGTGTGTAAATACATACTTAGACACACCAAGGATACATCCCATCCAACATAATAAAAAGCGGTCACTCGAGACATTTAAGATAAATTGCCATGCCAGGTGTGACATCTGAACTGGATCGAGACATCATCTGTATAGGAGCTTAAAAAACCTGTTAACATCTGTTACTCTTACATCTCTAACCATGTAAGAGTAAGAAATAGAAATATGTAAAAAAGTGATGCAGAGCTCTGTCTTGATATGTAATCAGTGCAGAAGCATGCAAATACCTTTATGCGAACCATCTCTTCTGGGATGTTCATCATGGCGCCTGTCAACCAGTTCTCCAGACTCTTGGCAAAGTTGCGGATGGCCTGAGTTAAGGCACCTGAGGAAGGGATGGTGGCGATGTAGAGAGGAGAGGAGAAAGAGAGAGAGAGAGAGAGAGAGAGAGAGTTTAGATTCTACACATGGAGATGTGTAGTAGAAGAACCATGGCCCAGATTGAGGCCTGCATGCTGTAAATCTGTCAATGAATGTCTTGATAGCCTCACTAAACAGTTTTGCATGCAGGCCTCTTACGGGCCTTACTAACTTACTGGGGATGGGTCTCAGTACATCAGGGATGAGGATCTCCACCAGAGTCTGGTAGAGCAGGTTGTCGCACTCTTTGGTCCAGCGCAGCACTGGCTCATACTTACACAGCACCACCAGGCACGATTTGGGCAGACGCTTCTCAGACTCATTGTGCCTGGAGGAGCACAAGACAGACCGTTCATACTTACAGCAGTGGATGAGGTTTATATGGGCTAGTATTTCTTCCATCAGATTGTCTGAGTGTATTAATGACACTTACAGGTTGAGTGATTCGGTGTCACTGCTCTGGCTGAACCGCCAGAAGGATTTCCAAAGTGTCTCCACGAGAGTGAACTGAAGGTTGACCATCACGTCCAGAATGGCCTGTGGAGATCACACACAACACCACAGAGGTATCTAAACCGTCTTCACACTTCCGATGCCATGATCGCTTGACATTTTCATTGTAAAGGATGTTTTATTAGTGCAGGGAGCTTTGATCTTTAAGCATTTAACAATGATGCGTTACACAACAATTTCAACTTTGATAGCAGATAGCTGGCTGTTATTAAAGCTGGTGTTGAACATTATCTGCATCAAGCGCTATGACCCGTGTATGTGGACAGAGTACAAAGCTAACATGTCTGTCTTTGTCCATGACTGCCTACCTCACAGTGTTCTCTGTAGAGAGTCTGAAAGGCCTTGAGGTGTTCTAAAAGGATCCCATCGGGCAGGGTTCCATCTTGCAGATCAATGTCCACAAAGTCTGGCAGCGGCCTTGATGCCTCTGCACAAGAGACAGCAGTTATTCACAGCTTGTATACGGGAATACCAAGAGTACCAAGAACACAAGATGAAAGTATCTATTTCTTATTGTATTGCTAGAAAGAAATGGTGAACATTTTGCTCACCCAGAAACTGCTGGTACTGTTGCACCTGCGCCGAAATATCACATAGCGCCGCCGCCTGCTGCTGACCCATCCCACCTGATGTCCCATTGGTGATCCCCTGTGACTTCTGAAGTGGCTTTATCCTATGGGACAGAGTACCCATCAATCAAACGCTGCATTTCCACCTGCTTTTAAAATCCAATCTGAGTGATCCAATCACAAGTGGACAGAAGGCTTATAAACCAAAAACTACACACCTGGATATGTTCCAGAAGCAATGTGACCCAAAATTGAGGAAAGAACTACATAATTGGCAACCAAGATTACACATAGGTGTGATTGGCAAAGGACAAAAAAGCAGGAAAATATGCGGCGCACCATGACGCGGCGGCCGTTGTTGGCTTCAGTTAAGAAAGAAATAGTTCGTCCCACACGTTCAACATTCTTAAAACACATCAGATAACCTTCCGCAACGATTGCAGGCTCTTTGGTGGAGCTCTGCTTTGAATGAAGTTTCATCATGACAAATGAATGGACTAGTTTGTGGAGTGACATAAAGACATGGATCAGAGGCACAAAAAACGTTGATAGCGGTGAGCTGTCATTATGTTTACCAATACCCGACCCGTGCCTTGAGCACACCCCCCCCCTCCTTAAAATGAGGTTATTTTATACCGGCGGCTGCCTGGCACATAGCTCCAGACAGCTAGGAATACAGGAGCAGGCAGTACCGAAACAACAACACAGACATCACTGACAGTATGATTATAACACTCAAAACACACAATTCATTGTCAGTGGTTTCTGTTATATGAGAAATACTTTGAATGTGTGGCCCAGGACACATGTATGTACACACTGAACACGCAGAATGTGGTCACGTGTAGCCTAAATTACCTCTGAATGTGGTCTGAGTGATCTGATCTCAATGCGTCCTGGGTGCATTCCCACCTGTACTTAGAGCTGTCCACTTGTGATCAGATCACTCAGATTGGATTTGAATAACAGGTTGAAATGGGGTCAGAGAGACACACGGAGAAAGAGTCACAGAGAAAACACAGCTTATATTGCAATTGGGACACTGGAAACAGGTTGCAATATCATCGTAAGTAAAGCCACTGTTAGATCTTTTTTTATTTAAATTGATCATCTGCCACAATGATGCACTTGCTGCCCTGTTCAAGTTTGGTAGAATAATGTGTCTGGATGACCCAATCACATGTCGTCAGCTCTAGATACTGTAGATGTGTAAATGAAAGTGCATCGAGGACACGTTGCAATCCAGACCACAAAAACCACAAGAGAGGCATTTTTGAAGTCTTGATATACTGTGCCGTATTGTGATTTTTTTTTTAAAACAATATTCACAACTAGATGTCAAAATGAATGCTGAAATTACAAATTCCACCCATAGCCACAGAGACACAAGTACGCAACCCTGTGTGGATACCTGTTTTTCTGTGAGAAAGGCTGCTGCCTCATCGCCATGTGCTGTTGTTCATCCATCAGTCTGAGCAGCGGGGAACCAGATTTGATCCTCAGTCCATAGTAGTGGTACTTAGAGTTCCCTCTGAAACACACACACAAAGACTTCTGATATTGCCCTGAGATACATGTCTAGCAAAATCAATGTGTGTGTGTGTGTGTGTGTGTGTGTGTGTGTGTGTGTGTGTGTGTGTGTGTGTGTGTGTGTGTGTGTGTGTGTGTGTGTGTGTGTGTGTGTGTGTGTGTGTGTGTATATATATATACCTGGTCCCTAATCTCCGTGTACGTAGCCCCATGAAGACAGACCTGATGAGTTTGCCGAAGGATGCAGCATTAACAGGTTCTAGTTTCTGCTCCTGGCAGTGCAGCAGGTAGTGGTAGTAGAGGGTGCAGCGAGGTAAACTCACCCCCTCCGCCCCCTCGTAGTTATCACACAGCCACTGCACCTAGGAACGGCCACAGAATTTCATTTTCTGAACTTCCACGTCTTAGATTGTAACTAATACATTGTTCACTTTGAACTTGAGTACTTACAGTAGCAGGTGGGGCACGAGAGTTAGGGCTGGAGTAACTCTGTCCTCCTCCACCTGCTGCTGCTGCTCCTCCTAACACATAACCTCCTTGAATGACATAGCCCCCTCCGCCCGCAGCAGCTCCCCCACTATTGGCTCCCGCTGTTGCCACAGAAACTGTCTGCGAGGTCACAGAGCCAGTGATGTCTGACTCAGAGCTGGGTGTGGCCTCGTAGTAGGAGGAGGAGGAAGGAGGGGTCTGGGAGTACAGGGGCGAGTCGGAGAAAGGGTAGCTGCTCGATCGACTGGACAGGAAAAGACATTTACGCACACAAACAGAAACATATAAATGCAACATAGTTGTGTGTCCAGGACAGTTGCACGGTGTGTGTAATCGATCGTGTGTGTGAGCATGCCTATGTCAACATGCAAACAGAGCAGGTTCCTCTCTACTCACATGGAGGACGTGGTAAAAGTCGCGTCTCCTCCTCCGTCCACGTACTGCACCTGGCCAGAGTACACATGCTCCACCTGGACAACAAGCAAACAGGAGAAGTAAAGCAGCACAACAAGCTGTAAACACAATATTGACATACAGTAGTATTACCCTATAAAGTTATGGCAAGCATGTTATTGTGTCTACGTACACATCCAGGAGAACGGAGCAACATTAGCACTCATTTAGGAGTCGGAGGGGCCGAGCAGGCACAATATATGAAACCGGTTTGACAGCTCACCATCATTTTGTGATACATAACTGAAAGCCAAGTTGTTGACAGCATTTCTTGGCAGTTTAAGGACATCAAGTATTAAGGAATACAACTAGAAAAAACCCAAAGAAGTAGTAGGGTAGTAGTCTGCCATTAAAGATGAATGTACAGTAAGTGGTGGTTCAAAAACAGCTCATTTACTCACACAGGTACACAGCAAGACCTGCAGAGTTCAGTGTTCAGGTACATCTCAGACAGCCTGGGGAGGCCGTAGCGATGGAGGTAAAAAGAGGTGCAAAGCCAGCGGGAAATTATTTATTTCGTCAAAAGGGCACTAGGGGCTTTCTCTCCTACATCCCTCTCTTTCTGTCTGCTTGTGGACAAGCCATTGCTAAGAAGATCACATTACCTTTTACACTTCAATTGAATGTATTTATTGTATACTTTCTAACATTATAAGAGGACAATGTTTAGTCTGTTTACCTCCTGGTTAATGTCCACAGACTGTAGGTTGTTGATCTGAATCCTCTTGGCTGCCTGCGACACCGCTTGCAACACTGACCTCTGCAGGTGATTAAAGCCACAGTGTCAGAACTAATGGGTGCTCAACCTTGTGTTGTGACTTGCTCCTATGTGGTCAAATGGTAAATTAATGGGGTTTGTGTGTATGTGTGCATCTTACCTGTTGGGTATTCTGCACTGGTTGGACCACCTGAGTAGGAACACCAGTGGCAGGTGGGCTAGAGTCTGACAGGCTGTCATTGGAGTGAACTGAGCCCTCTAGGGATGGCAGAGGGAGAGAGGTTTCACCAGAGGATTGAACAAAGCAACAGAAAAGCCAGCCACTATTACCACAAGTTCAGTACTCACGACATACTGCTTCCAAATCATAATAACAGCCACCGCAGAACATCCCGCAACAAAGTTGTTGTTTTTTTTTTGTTCAGCTGAGAAGAGACTAATAGTAGGGAGGAGGAAACCGTGTGTCTGTCCAACTCTGCTTTCATCCTTATATCTAGCATGTCAGAAGGACAGCCTTGAACAGCTAATCTCCCCAGATGGAGAGAGAAATCACTCCATCTTGTAAACATGCAGATCAGGGTAGAGAGGGAAATGAGAGATACACGAGGGATGGTGGATAGAGGGAGAAAACAGAGGATGGAGAGTGGGCGGAGGACAAGAGGGTAATATTCACTTTCTTGTACCCTTCAGGTGAAAAAAACATTCTACTTAAACTGTTTTGCACCGTCCTGCTTTAACTGTGCTGCTCTCACTTCAACCTGGGTTAACCGCCGTGAACGTACACTTGAGCCAGCACAACCCGGCACAGCCCATCACTCAGTTTAATTTTGGATTATGATAAGTGATGGAAAGTGAGAACTAACTGTTCATCGTTCCCACCTGGAGAGGTGGAAAGTAATTTAATTTTATTAATTTAAAACAACTTTATATTCCTCCCATAACACAATTCAAGATACTTAATAAATACGTTATCGTTGATCGTTGAATTTTGGACCAGGTACATGATAACCTATGTCGGATTGCAGGGACCCAGGTTCCATTCATCCCAAGATTAGTTTTGTTCTGGGAGATGTGTCAATCCTACGTGGGATGGATAAGCACACAAGAAGCTGTGTCCAGACTAGTTTCATGATAGCTAGACAGATTATTTTAAGAGGATGGAGGAATGAAGTCAATCCAGGAGTGGGCTTGTGAGACGGCTAGGGTGGCGGCGTTTTTGTTACTATTCTGGTGAATGGTTTTGAATATTGTAGTTACTGTGTCATCTTGTCATCAGTGGAATAATAATTTCATTAATCAATATATCAACAAGATAATGTTAACTGATAATGAAAATAGTTTTAGCCCTAACTATATAGTTAACTATATATATATATATATATATATATATATATATATATATATATATATATATATATATATATATATATATATAAAAGAAGATTTCTGCTGTAATTTCTAAATGCATGAGTGTACTCTCTTAAAATCGAGTGAGCTACCGACAACAGCCCGTCTGCTTCTACACAATCCATGCTGCAAAATTGATTTATATTTAAAACAAACAGCTACTGATATTATAAAGTCCCAGCCGTTCAGATTTTTTTTTCCTTTTTATATGTTACATGATACCTTCTCTTGTGTTTTATTCAAAATCAGCACGTTATTATCAAATTAAAACCTTGTGTATATTTATACTGTTTTTTTGTTTTTTAAAGATTATTTTTTGGGCTTTTTTCTGCCTTTAATTGATAGGACAGCTAGGTGAGAAAGGGGAGAGAGAGGGGGAAGACGTGCAGGAAATTGTCACAGGTTGGACTCGAACCCTGGACCTCTGCGTCGAGGCGTAAACCTTGAAGTATACCCACTGAGCCAACCAGGCTCCTTTAATGGAAACCTTTAAGTACATCATTCTAGACTGCTTTCATAAATGTGGATATATTGAAGAAAAAAAGCACAATAGCTTAAGTGTATCCTCTTTTATGGACATGAAAACTACTGCACTACTACTGGAGTAGAACCCCACTCTTTTTACTGCAATACATAGATATGAGGGAATGCCAGGTTTTACTAAGCCCAGTTATTCAGATAACTTAGTCCTACTTCACGAGAGTGAGACAAGCCCCAGGCCTGTGAGTCTCACTCTGGGTGAGAGTGCACAGTGTTACATGATACTAGCAGGCAAAAAGATCTACGAATAGACGGCCCTAAAATAAACATACACCGGTGTTGGGGTCAATACTCGCTCATTAACACTCCATTTTAAAAATACTAACTGATTTATTTATGACTGAGCATTTGTTTTATAATTCAGGATGTATTTAAAAAAAAAACTAATGGCCTACATTAATTTGAACTAATATCTGGAAATGGTCCAAAGCCTTGTAAGCACACTGTGTATTATCTACCATAGATACTGGCTTATCTCATTTTTTTGTACCACTGCAGGAATTGCACAATAAAAGCCATGTTGATGAAATATAATTGAAAACAAATCCCGTCATTATACAATCGACTCTCTGTAACAGCAAAAGCAGCAGAGTAGAAGTGAAGTCAGGTTATATCCTTAGCCATCCACGCTCCCACATTTGGGACTATGCAGCCTAGCAACCAAGTCCATCAGCTTATTTTGTCCTCATAATGTATGCACCACCCAACCAGACAGGCAAACTACATCAGTGTTTTTTCGATCCCGGTGGGACTTAGATCTCTGCTTCATTCCAGACATCTAATCAGACTATTTTAAAGAAAGGATGCCAACCACGTAGGGCTGAAAACCTGTAACCTAAAAATATTGAATTTACAATTATGTACAACAGTGCAAAGCAGAAAATCCTCACATTTGAGAACCCTAAACCAGCAAATATTTGGGGGGTTTTCATGGATAAATGACAAACAATTACTCCATTATCAAAGTTGTTGACAATTTATTTTCTGTCGATTAACTAATGGACTAATTGTTTAAGCACTGTGTGATACCACTTTGATTTAACTATCAATAGATCATAATGGGCCCTGGCAACTAAACCCAAGCTCTTGTCGTAATTTTAAAGATATATAAACACAACTGTGCTCTGCACTGTTTGGTTACTAGAATCCATCACTATGCCGGACAAACTGCCAGTCTCCAACCAGGATCCAGCCTGTTGCTTACACCCCACATACATTGACTGCATACCATATCGTGCCCTCCTGCTGCTAGAAAATGCGTATTATGTGTGTGTGCACAGTGTGTATTATGTAGGTATGTGTCATTCCTCTGTCTCTCACCTGTAACAGTTACTATGATGTACTGGGGCGAGTTGCTCTGACCATTACTTTTCTGGACCGCAGAGTGCTGGATTTCTTGGGTTACATAGTGCTGCGTGGGAGTCGTCAGAACCACTGCCTTCTGGCTGTTGGGCGGTGCTTGAGAACAAAGTGCATCCTGTCCTGTTTTCGACACAGTGGCTGATTGGTTAGCCGATGCAATGGCTCCAGACGTTGGTGGGATCTCGGACAGGAAGTGTGCCGTCTTTGCGGATGAGGGTGTGGTAGCAGAAGGTGTTGCTATGGTTACTGCATTAGCCTGCTGAGGCTGAAGGTCCTCTGAGTATCCAGGAGTTGCCATGGCAACCAATGCTTTGAGGCGCTAGTTGTGAGGATAAAAAGAATCAGCACTCATTATTTAAAGTGCTACGAACATACATAATAACACACTTGTTGGCATGTTATTTCACCTCGCTATGATTTGACCACACTGACCTAGTGTGTGTACGTGGAACATAAAGAGGAGGAAGTAGGGCTTTTGTCACAGTAGTCTAGAGCTTTTCCTGTTTGCTCCAGTATGAAACACAGTGCGACCTTAATCACCATGATTAAACCAACGAATTACATTTCCAAAACAAGGCTTATTAACTGTGACCATGGTGTTTCAAGTGAAATAAAACTAAATGACTGATTAAAAATGTGGAAACATGCGACAATGGACAGTTGCTGATATGACCATGTGGAAATACAACCACATTAATCATTGGACCCACTGTCATTCAAGACTTTAGGCCATCCCACTGGAAGATAAGCCACTCCTGCGTACTGTAAACCAACACAGCAAACAAGACAATCAAATGATCATCCGGCAATCCCATGATCATGGGAGTGACTTGCCGAATTCAATGTCAGACCAAAAAACTTTTTCAAAGTCACTAAAAGATTATGAAACCTACTAACGTCACACTCATATCTCAGCGTTTAAAACTCATAGTTGCGTAACATGTTCCATGTGCTTTTCTATATCTAGCTAGCTAGCTAGCTAGCTAATGTTCCTTGATAGCTTGCTTGAAAAGTGAGTTGAGAAAGCGAGAATGATAGCTAGCTTCCCCAGCTAGCAGCTCACGTTAAGTTGTGACGTTAGAGAGAGCTATCGCTAGTTGCTTGTTAACGTTACTCGTATTGGATGGTTAATACATCCATGACCAAACCCGTCTCATTAAAATGTTATCGTAATCGAAACTGAACCTCTGAACATTCTAAGAAATGAGCCAAAAAAAGTACGAGTGGCACTACAACACTACACATCCGCCATCTTGTGCTCTTATCAAAGATCTGACATCGCCATAACAACGGTCTCCGTTTGGAAAGAAGCTAGCAACCACATACATCAGCGCGTCGCTCGACCATTTTCACGTTAATAACGCTGACGGTTGTAGAAACAAGTACACGTATACAATGAGAGAAATGGAATGATAATTCTAATATATATTTTACTTTTTCACCTCTAGTTTGTCCCAATATTGTCCTTTTTAGTCGTTGAAGTTGTTTCCCCCTTATATTTAGGTTGTTGTTGTTGACTCCCGTTGCTTGGTTCTTGTCGCTAGGACTACCGTGACTATGGCGCCTTGCCTTCACCCGGGCAACTGTTGCTACCCTCTCGTCATCGCCCCGCCCTACACTAAATGCTGATTTGCTGACTTGGGAGGTGGTCGTAACGTCAGTAAAATAATCTATCGTTCATTGGTGCACAGTCCCTGTCCGTCACTTTCACCAGAGCCGAACGTGAAATGACCACTTCTGAAAGTTACTTCTGTGATTGACTTCTGTGATTGCTCATAATGTCAAGTAGATAGATGAAAAATGAAGGAATGACATTTCGTTCAGTTCACATAAAATGTTGCTACCGCCACTTATCTTTACCCCCTCTATAGGCTTAATATTGTACAACATTTAGGAGTTGACAATTGATTTTAGTCACTGTAGTAGGGCCTATCACTAGTTGGCCCCTGAAATATATCTGTAGTGTGTACATGTGTGCCACTTGGACTTTGACACAGTGGACACCAATGTATGGTACCCTAGTTATCTTTGAAGTGAATGGATATGATCTCCATCCAATGCACGGCAGAGCAGATAGCAAGACGGAGAGATTGTGTGGTGACATACAGCACAACCCAAATGATGTAAGGGACAGAAAGGCCAGGAAAAGGTCACAGGGGATTAGATAGCCACAAGCTCTGTTGACATCACCTCTGGCATCATTTGCTACTTTATCACAACTTTCTTTTTCTCTATGTGCATTGTTGCCCCTAAAGGTCTCCGGTCTTATCTCTGGGCATGACGAAGAGTGGAGGTGAGTTGAGGTCCTTCTCTGAGATGCTAAGGCCTATAAAAGATGCTGTCTCGAAAGAAACACAAACCACATAGACACCTCAAGCAGCATTAGAAACCCCTGCGGCATCTTTTCATTCTCACCATGTGGAAGGCAGCACTTTTGACCCTGGGCTTGTTGGTGGCACTGGTAGACAGGGTGCGGTCCAATGACGGCCATCCCTCTTTCTATGGGGTGAAACTGTGTGGAAGAGAGTTCATACGAGCTGTCATCTTTACCTGTGGTGGTTCTCGCTGGAGGAGAAGCATAGGAGACTCAGGTAAGAGAGAGACTATGGATACTAGTTTATTTTTGTATGATGTGCCCTGTGTTTCTATGGTTAAACAAGTAATATTAAGAGATGTGTCCTTGCTTTTTTATCAGCTCTTATTGGAGAAGAGGCCTTTGACCCATGGAACACAAATACCATCCCTCAACTTATCGACGAGCAGGATCATGCAGAGTCCAAAGTATGGAGAGATCAAACAATGAATGAGGCATCTGTGGCTGCTGGATTCAGCCGCTCAGCTCGCTCACCAATCTCAGAGGAGGTGCTGGAGGCTCTACGGAGTGCAGATAGGAAAGGGCGGGATGTAGTAGTTGGACTGTCCAACGCCTGCTGCAAGTGGGGCTGTAGCAAGAGTGAAATCAGCTCTCTGTGCTGAACCTTGTTTCCTAAATATACTGTACATCCTGTCTTGTCACTAATGCAGAGCTCTACTCTTTTTCTATGTGAATAATAATGGAATCACATAGAAAAAGAGTAGAGCTCTCTGTGATGTGATTCCATTATTTCTTCAGACTTCTTAAAATTCCACATCCCTTCCAATTCACTGTTCATGTGTTGACTATTGATGGGAATGTGTACTCAACATTTGTTTACTGTAATTATCACATATTGACATAGGTCTACTGTATATGTTTATTAAAGTTGTGTGTAGTTGATAAGAATGTCTCTGTTCCTCTTTCAAAAGACTGAGATAGCCTACTAAAATGATATTTAATGCTGTTAGAACACTTCCACTTTGCTAAAGCCTTGTTTCAGAAATACTTGTTTGTCAAGGATTTCAAAATGAAAGGAAGTGGTGGTGACTATACACAGAGTGTCCTTACTGAATTAGTGCATAGTGAATATACTTAGCTGCTTCCTGTGATTTTACAGGGGTTAGACATCAGATGTGACACATATTTACAAAGCACTTAAATCCAGTATAATAGACCTGCAACATACTGCTTCTGTGGAGCCTTTAATGTTGGACTTAGGTTGTTTATTTCAGTGTGTGAATGGGAATTTTCTTATCCTCCTATCAGAGATGAATTAACACATCATGTTGAGACTTATCAAAATTGAGTGACCATAACAAGCTTCATACAATGGTAGTAATTGTTAGCTTCCACTGGCGTTCGTGATGTTGTCTACGCCCTGTAGTTCATACAGACACATTTTACACAGTAGTTAAATGCTGTAAGAATTTGGAGTTGATACCATCTGGTGGTCAGAAACGAAACACTACACAAAACGATTAATATAACATGTCTGTTCACATGATTGAAATATGTAATGCATGTTAATTTTTTTAAGACAACAGTAAACACTGATACTGTCTACAGACTGTCTAAAAAACGGCAAACTCAGTAGTTATCACCTATGGTTATCACTCTCTACAGTCATTTTGCTAGACAGTTGTCCAGTACGGAAGCCGAACATGATCAAACTGATCACCCGGCTTGAATGCAAGGCATGCAATCTCTGTCACATACCAGCTAGCATAGCAACCACACAGATCCACAGAGAGTTTGTATTTAGCTGCACAGATCGCAGTCCCATTGTATTTAATGTTAGTCGTCAAAGCGTAACTGCACTATAATCTATAGAAATATAGATCTACCACATCGGAGTGACCAGGTAAAATCTTTCGCGGTACTTTTAAGATGATGCTAGCTAGCCATGCTACTGGTAGCTGGGTTGAAATGCGACTTATCTGTTATGAGTAATAATGCGCTCCATTTACGCATTCTTTGTTGCTTTGATTACAAATACTACTTTGACTGCGCAACGTGGTGTCCTTGTAGTTAACTGTAAAATAGCGTTCTGCAGCTGTTTTCTGTGTGAATCTGGTACGTGTGAAGTATCATAGCGACGCTAACTAAGCTAGCTTGCTAGCTGAATGAGCCAGGCATTAGCGTCTGTGCCGTCTGGGCCTCATGTGGAAAAGGCTGTTCAGATCGGGATTGATAGTTGGTGCGGTTAAGTATTAATGCAACTGTTACTTACTAACTAATTGACGACTGCGTAGGGGTACTTTCAGATTTCATGTAGCCAGAAACGGAAAATGTTCATTAACGTCAACGATGCCACGGCAGTGCTAACGGTTGCATTGCAGACAATTATTTATAATTAATGTAGTGTTTTCTCTAAAATTAAGATTGAGAGGTTAACAGGTTACGCTAGTATTTGACAATTTGTTGCTATTGGTAAAGGCAGCGATCACATACTGGTTGTTTTGTAATCCTTACTGCGTAGTTTACGTTACTTGTACGTGATTTGAGTAGTAACGCACGGAGTGCTGAGGTCACAGGTGGGGACAGGCGGTAAGAACCAATCTAGTACATGCTTCATAAACCGGTAATGTGTGTGTATGTGTCTCTTGTAGGATGGAGTGGCAGCCAGATGAACAGGGTCTGCAGCAAGTGCTTCAGCTACTCAAGGACTCCCAGTCCCCAGACACAGCAACACAGAGAGCTGTGCAAAAAGTATCCTTGTGTGTGTGTGTGTGTGTGTGTGTGTGTGTGTGTGTGTGCGCGTGCGTGCGCGGGCGCGCGCTCAAAAAGGTGTGAGATTTAGCTTTACGCATGAGAGCTTTTGTGTAAAAGTGGGTGATAATAAAAACTGACTGGGTGTGTCATGCCGCAGCTTGCATCACATGAACTATTGTGATTGTACTGTATATTAGTCCACGCTGCCCAAATGTCAAACACCACAAGGTATGCAAGGGTGTGTGAGCTTTTGCCATGTGTGTGTGCGGATGGTTGAACTCCTTAACAGACCCTGCAGAAACTGGAGCAACTTAATCAGTTTCCAGATTTCAACAACTATCTCATCTTTGTCCTCACAAGCCTCAAATCTGAGGGTATGTATGCACGTCAAATATAAAGATATATAAACAATAGAATAGGAGTAATTTACTGAATAACCTTGCTTGTAATCTGCAATTACGTCTGTACCTAACCTCCTTCCCATTTAAAAATAAAATAAAAATGTCTTTATGCTCTTACTCTCTGCTGCTGCCTTCCCTCTCAAGACGAGCCCACTCGCTCTCTGAGCGGTCTCATACTGAAGAACAATGTTAAGGCTCACTACCAGAACTTCCCTCCCACTGTGGCTGACTTCATCAAACGAGAATGCCTCAACAACATCGGAGATCCTTCACCGCTTATTAGAGCTACGATCGGTGGGTGTATGAGTGAAAAAAGTGTTAGTCAGACTACTATGTAGGTGGTTGGGTTTTTGCAGGTAATGTGGCTGTGGGGGAGCAAGCGCTGCATTTTCAAATTGTCTTGAATGCGATTGGAAGTTAAAGTTATTAGTTGCTTATTTTAAATCCTGATTTATCCTTGTGTAACCTTTCTATTATCTATCATAAAGGCATCCTGATCACGACCATTGCCTCTAAAGGAGAGTTGCAGACCTGGCCGGAACTGTTGCCTCAGCTGTGTAATCTGCTCAACTCGGACGACTATAACACCTGCGAGGTCAGGCTCACCTGCCTGCACACACCAATAGCTCTGTGATGTTAATGCAATAGTCAGATTTATATCTTTTTCTTTTGTCTGTAACATTCTTTCTGTATGATTTCCTCCACCTTTCAGGGTTCTTTTGGAGCATTGCAGAAGATCTGCGAGGATTCATCAGAGTTGTTGGATAGTGATGCTCTGAACCGACCTCTCAACATCATGATCCCCAAATTCCTACAGTTTTTTAAGCACTGCAGCCCCAAGATCAGGTCAGTGAAACGCCAGTCTTTTGCTTCCTGACTCTGCCTATACTGGCACTTTGTCTCTCTTCCTCAGACCTTCCACTTTGACTCTCCCTGTTAGAATCATCATCATAGATCTCACCTGTTTGTCTCTTTCTCTCTCTCAGGTCCCATGCTATAGCGTGTGTAAACCAGTTCATCATTGGTCGAGCTCAGGCTCTGATGGATAACATTGACACCTTCATTGAGGTGAGCACTACAGTATTATATTTTGGTTTGGAATTCCATTGTTTTCAAACCTCACTCCCTCACCTTTATCTCCTGTCAGAGATTGAATATGTTAAAATGCATCTATCTGTTAAAGTTATGTGTTTTTACTTTCAAACATGGTCTCTACTGTGGTTAAATTTAGAGGTGCAATGAATGATGAATCGATTAGTTGTCAACTATTAAATGAATTGCCAACTATTTCGATAATCGATTAATCGGTTTGAGTCGTTTTTTTATTTAAAAAAAAAAAAGATTTCTTTGAGCCCAGCTTCTTAAATGTGAATATTTTCTAGTTTCTTCTCTCCTCTGTGACAGTAAACTGAATGTCTTTGAGTTTTGGACAAAACAAGACATTTGAGGACGTCATCTTAGGCTTTGGGAAACACTGATCCACATTTTTCACCATGTTTTGACATTTTTATAGATCAAACAACTAATCGATTAATTGAGAAAATAATCGTTAGTTGCAGCCCTAGTTAAGTTCTATTGTTCCATTTAACTGTATGCAGCTTTTTAAACTGCATTCCTAAGATATTTGGCATCTACTACTTGAGGCAATGCCTGAAGTTGTCTAATGTAAAAAAAGGAGAAATTGTTTACTGCAACATGCTGTTGAACTGTTGTTTTAGCTCCTTAATGGTGCATAAGGCGAGGCGAGACCCTGAAACCCTGTTCAGGTCCTTCTCTAACACTGTCAAGATTTAAATGTGGCAAAGCATAACAGATCAAAGTGCATGTTTGGAAGTTACTTCTGTTAACTCTTCCCCAACATTTGTTGGCCCTGCCAATCTTTCCCTTCTCTCTCTGCCACCCTCTTTCTCCCCTTGTCTCTTTTGTATCCAGAGTTTGTTTGCACTGGCCGGTGACGAGGACAGTGAAGTGCGGAAGAACGTGTGCAGGGCTCTGGTCATGCTGCTGGAAGTCCGCATTGACCGCCTCATCCCACACATGCACAGCATTATCCAGGTGAGTGTGGGACTTGATCTTACACTCCACTTTAAACAGAGAATGTGTGACTTTCCCTTCTTCCTCCTCCTTATCACCTCTTGTTGTCTGTCACCAGTACATGCTGCAGCGGACCCAGGACCCAGATGAGAACGTGGCTCTGGAGGCCTGTGAGTTCTGGCTGACTCTGGCTGAACAGCCCATCTGCAAAGAGGCCCTGTCTGGGCACTTGGTCCAGTAAGTGCTCACACATGCCAACAAGTCGTTGGACAGGGTTAAAGGACAATTCCGGCGCAAAATGAACCTAGGGGTTAATAACACGTGTACCAAGTCGACCTTTCTCTGGGACATGTTTTCATGGTAATCAAATGCGTATGTAGCTTGAAACAAGCTAGCGCGAACCGCTGATTAGCTTAACGCTAGGCATTCGGGGCACTGGTAGAGTAAAAATAAATTGCTATTTTATACCACTAACAAGGCTCAAAATAGCACCACACTTCAACGGTGGCATAATGTGGGTCCCTACATGTAAACCAAAGCATTGAGAACTTTGTAAGTGTACAGACAGTTTATTAAAAAGATAGTTTATAAAGACATTACCTTCGGGTGTACAGGCAATTGTCAATGCTTCAGTTTACATGTAGGGACCCACATTATGCCACCGTTGAAGTGTGGTGCTGTTTTGAGCCTTGTTAGTTGTATAAAATAGCAATTTATTTTTACTCTATCAGTGCCCCGAATGCCTAGTGTAAAGCTAATCTTCGGTTCGATTAGCATGAAAACAAATCCCAGAGAAAGGTCGACTCGGTACACATGTGTTATTAATGCCGCGTTCGATTTACGTCGGAACTCGGATTTTCCGAGGTCAAAGTCGGAAACGCCCCCTGACCTCGGATTTGCGAACTCGGAACTCGGACAACCACCGAGTACCCCGAGCTAAAAATCCAACATGGCTGCTCTGTGCATTGACAGTTGTAAAAGCTGTAGTAACATACAGTTATAAGCACTATTAGTAATATGGCTGGCTGTCTCTTTTTTACAGGCTGATCCCTATCCTGGTGAATGGAATGAAATACTCTGAGATTGACATTATTCTTCTAAAGGTGAGCCACCCGTGGATAAATCAGATGCTTATACTTCTCGTCTCTTTTTCCTTTCTTTACCTGTTCTGCATTCATTCACCATTCTCTCTGTTGTCCTCCAGGGCGACGTTGAGGAGGATGAGGCAGTTCCTGACAGCGAGCAAGACATCAAACCTCGCTTCCACAAGTCTCGCACCGTCACTCTGCAGCACGAAGGAGGGGAGGGTGAGGAGGGGGAGGACATCGATGATGACGAGGACGACGATGATGACACACTGTCTGACTGGAACCTACGTAAGTTACAGACACGCAGCTTTAGTAATCCTCTCTGGTGACCATGTGGCAGTTCTTGCTCTATAAGTGCATTCTTAAACTTTTAACCACTTTTTTGGGTTTAAAGGGTTTAATATTTAAAGGTTTAGTATATGTTTTTGTTTCAACCATAACATGCTACTTTGACCTGATTTTTTTGCAGTGCATATATTCATGTGTGAATGTATTTTGTTTTGTATACATCCATGTGTGTTTTTAATTGAAATGTACATCAAGTAACAATGATAATGAGTACGTTTACACATTTCTTGTGATTTGATTTAAAATATTCTCCCAGCAGGTAAGAGATTAGAAAAACAACAAAAAATTTGCGTTACCCACAATTTGTCTCACTTTGTCTGTAGTTGGATTCTCTTATGCTGTGTTGTGCCAGTGAATCTACAGAGCGTTATTACAGTTTCAAAGTTATCTAATGCTGATGGTGCTTTCCCCCTCCAGGGAAGTGTTCGGCCGCGGCTCTGGACGTTCTTGCCAACGTGTTTCGCGAGGAGTTGCTTCCCCATCTCCTGCCCCTGCTCAAAGGACTGCTGTTCCACCCTGACTGGGTCATTAAGGAGTCTGGCATCCTAGTGCTGGGAGCTATCGCTGAGGGTGAGATGGGGCACAGACTTGAAATGCAGTATACCATAGTCAAATAAAGCTCATGGATTAACAGTTGTATCAAGGAACCAGTTGCCCGGCAACCAGCGGAGACACAAATGAAGTTACTGGTCCCCACCAAAAAAATAGTCCAACACACAACCCCGTTGTAAAACTGGGATTTGTGTTTTTTTTTTTTTTTTGCGTGGATTAAACAAACCAGATGTACTGTGTTAGTGTATGTACTGTGTACATCTGGTTTGTTAAACAAACCAGATGTACTGTGAGCTTTATAGATGCCGTTAGGTGGGTTTAGTTACCTTCGGACAGAGCCAGGCTAGTTGCCCCCCCCCCCCCCTTCCAGTATTTGTGCCATGTTAAGCTAGCATGTTAAGAGAGCTGCTGGTGTATAAAACCGTTTGTCCTTCCAGGTTGCATGCAAGGCATGGTACCTTACTTGCCTGAGCTCATCCCCCACCTCATCCAGTGTTTGTGCGACAAGAAGGCCCTGGTCCGCTCCATCGCCTGCTGGACCCTCAGCCGCTACGCCCACTGGGTGGTCAGCCAGCCCCCTGACGCTCACCTCAAACCCCTCATGACTGAGCTGCTCAAACGCATCCTGGATGGCAATAAGAGGGTACAGGAAGCAGCATGCAGGTACAGCTCTTAAGTTTTCCAATATGTTGACTCCTGTGTTTTCTCACTTTCCGCTTATACGTTAGTTGAACCCATCTCGCCTTTCCTACAGCGCGTTTGCCACCCTGGAGGAGGAGGCGTGTACAGAGCTGGTGCCTTACCTGAGCTTCATCCTGGACACGCTGGTTTTTGCTTTTGGGAAGTACCAGCACAAGAACCTGCTCATCCTCTATGATGCTATAGGAACACTGGCGGACTCTGTGGGGCACCATCTCAACCAGCCTGTGAGCACCAAATGCACACATTTTACACAGCCTTGTTTAGTGTGCAACATGTAAAAGATGGTGGTAACGGAACAAATGAATGACGGGCGAAAATCACCCACTTGTCTTTTAGGAGTACATAGAGAAGCTGATGCCTCCGCTGATAGCCAAGTGGAACGAGCTAAAGGACGAAGACAAAGATCTCTTCCCTCTGCTTGAGTGTCTGTCATCTGTTGCCACGGCGCTGCAGAGCGGCTTCCTCCCCTACTGCGAGCCTGTCTACCAGCGCTGTGTCACCCTGGTCCAGAAGACACTGGCTCAAGCCATGGTGAGCCCCACTCACATGCACACGGACTTTGCAGAGGCAATTCATGTTTTTCCTACTTTACATAATGACAATGACATTTTATCCCATCGTTCCCATTTCTGACCGTTTCTCTCCACCTTCCCTTCTATTCTTTCACAGATGTACAGTCAGCAGCCAGACCAGTACGAAGCACCCGACAAGGACTTCATGATCGTAGCATTGGATCTTTTAAGTGGCTTAGCTGAGGGACTGGGGGGCCACGTGGACACGCTTGTGGCCCGCAGTAACATCATGACGCTGCTTTTCCAGTGCATGCAGGTGAGGAGAGCCCGTGTGTGTCTGATTTGACCTTTTTATGATTTTTTCCCCCCAATAAGTTTAGTCGAATCATTCTTTCACTCTGTCATTACATTCATATGGCGCATATGGATGCTTTTGTCAAAAGTGACACGGCCACTGCAGGGTCAAACGTATCACTGGATTTCTTTTGCAAGCGTGTTACTGTCATCAGTGTTCAGTAGCTGTCTGTCTGTGCCTGCTGAATGCATGTGAGCGGAGTGGAGGGTCCAGAATTTCCCCTCCTCCTCGCGGAGTTGTTCGTTCCTCACACTGTGTTGTATTTATCAGATGAGCGGCGCCTGCTCTCCCTCCATGCCACCAGTGCCCGGGGCTCCTCGTTGTGCAGAATTTTCTCCCTCGCTACAAACACAAAAAACTAGTTTTACTAAGTGAAGACAAAGTCAGAAACAGAGAAGAAGCATTAAGGAGTATAGAAGGTTTTGAAATTTTAAGCCCAGGTCAATATCCTGTCGGTCAGGTGTCACTGGAAAATTCTTCCACTCTGTTAACGGTGTGTGTTCACATTTGTCTTTGTCTCTCTGCCGCTTCTGTCCCAGGATACGATGCCTGAAGTAAGACAGAGTTCATTTGCTCTACTGGGTGACTTGACTAAGGCTTGCTTCCCTCACGTTAAACCGTGTATTGGTAATTATCTCACTCCCTCTCACTCAGCCGCATACATAATGTTCCATCATCCTCTTTTTTTGTTTTGTTTGTGAAGATAATTTATTTTTCTTCATGTGTGCGTGTCCTGCAGCGGAATTCATGCCAATCCTCGGGACAAATCTGAACCCCGAGTTCATCTCTGTCTGCAACAATGCTACCTGGGCCATAGGAGAGATCTGTATGCAGATGGGTAAGTTGGAGTAAATCTTTTTTCTATGTGATACTGTTAAGTGCATGTGCGGTTACATATGAGATGCAGTGTATTGATGTGTGTCTCTTACCAGGAGTGGAGATGCAGCCGTACATCGCTATGGTTCTGAACCAGCTGGTTGAGATTATTAACAGACCCAACACCCCCAAGACCCTGCTGGAGAACACCGGTACATGCATGCACAGATGTTTTAATACTTGTTATTCAGAGAGAACAGACAGATTTTATAGTTATGTGTGTGTTAGGACTGACAGCTAAAAATCAGAGCAGAGAAGTGAAGCCAGTGCAGTTAGTGTCATGATACTACACACACACACTCTTCTAAAAGCAGTACTGACTCCTCTCTCTCGTCCTCCAGCAATCACCATCGGGCGACTGGGCTACGTGTGTCCTCAGGAGGTCGCGCCCATGCTGCCGCAGTTTATCCGGCCCTGGTGAGAGACTGTTTAATCTCTTTATTTTGAGAGATTATTTCCATTCTCTCTTCTTGACTCTGTATTTTTATCCCTATCACACATTTATTTCTATTCTTATTTTTTCTCATTTTGCCACCTCCGCTTTTTTTTGTGTGATCACACTGCTGCAATCACAGCATTACAAGGGCTGCAGTGTTGACATTCTTTAAACAAATTCTTAAAATGATTGGATCCGCAAGCAGTCAGAATTAGACACTGAAGTCTTTCAGTTGTCTCAAGCTTAGTAAAAAGACAAATAAGATGATCAGTAAGATGATGACAGGCTGTTACCATTTTACTTTTTGAAATTGGTTTCAGCCTACTTGTTCTCATTTCATTACTGTTTTCTCGTAGACGAGATAAGAGTTGAGTTGTTAATAGTGGCAGCATCATCAGCTTTAACAGCTTCTGGTTGGTTAATAATAATTGCGTGCTGCAGGTGTACGTCTCTGCGGAACATCAGAGACAACGAGGAAAAAGACTCTGCCTTCCGTGGGATTTGCATGATGATCGGTGTGAACCCAGGAGGCGTGGTGCAGGTGAGACATTGTACACAGTAGGCAGTAAGTTATGGCTTTCGCAGTCTACATTTGGCTGTAAACCCACAGGGGTTGTAGAGCTTGATGAAACCTTCTCACCTCTTCCCCTGTGTTTGTTCAGGACTTCATCTTCTTCTGTGACGCAGTGGCCTCCTGGGTGAATCCTAAGGACGATTTGAGAGACATGTTCTATAAGGTGAGGGGCGACACGCAAGATTGTGTCAATCAGTGGCAGAAACAAAGTCCAGGTCATATTGAAGAACAAGTTTATGTTTTTCCACAACCAGTCCTATCTAAAAGCCGTTTTTTTTTAATTCCACATGACATCATCACACTCTTCACGCTCCCCTTCCTCTGCTGCGTGAGTCACTGTGAGGTGTGGAGACCTCAGGCCAAGCAGAGTGTGGTCATCTCAGCAACAAGGACACTGTTTTGTTCTGTAGAGAAATGAAGTGAATACGCTCCCCCTCAGGAGCTTACCACATAAAGGCTTAAAGGCATCGAAAACGTCCTTATAAGCATGTTAGCTTGAGAATAAATTTGACAGCGCTGTGGGTAGAGGACTTTGTCATCCGTCCAGTCATCGGATGTGACATGACCTAGGTAATTTAATTTAATTTCCTCACACACAGCAAGAGACTATCTGACAAATAAAAGGTCGGAAAAGTTGATTTCCTGTCCTCAGCGCTTCTAAATATCACATATGTGGCTTTTCTTAGCGTTATACTTTATGTCATGATCAAGGCCATACTGAGACCTTCAGCATCTGCTGCAGCCTAGCACTATATGGACAGAGCAGGACCAGCTCGTCTGCATACATAAGATGATTAACAATAGTGTTGCCCACAAGACAGACAGACAGTTTTTAACCTATTAAGCTGATTTGATAATTCATCCATATAAACATTAAATAAAATAGGAGACAGAATTCCTCCTTGCCGCACTCCGTTACTGACACAGAATGGAGCAGATACAACATTGTCCCATTTCATCTGAAACGTTTGATGGGCATACCAAAACACTAAAATTCTCACTAAAAATTTAGGGGCACCACATTTGCAGTTGGGGCTGTAGGCCTTCACAGGTCCAAAAATGTGTCCCCGGAACCTAAAAGACCCAGAAATGTACTCGCCGGAACCGAACCGGACCGGACCCGTCTATTCTTTAAAAGCTGGACCCGTGCCGAACCGAAATGTTGGACCTGAACCCGGCCGAGCCCGGGGAACACAGACCCAATTGGCAATGATTTCAAAGCTGATTGCTAATAACAAGTGAACGTTAATTTAAAAGTTGTCAAACCAAAATTTGTGTCTTACCTAATGTAATGGATGTAGCCTCCTCCCCTGTGCTAGGCTGTAACCATGGATGTATTAAGAAAACTGTAACACATATTAGCCATCCAGCCAGGAGGGTTAGGGTTATTCCTCTTTTGCTGATTAGAACAGCACGGCTAATCCACAACTTATTTCAGTTAAAAAGTCAACTCGCAGGATTGTCCTCCAGCTCACCCAGTGGAGTGTTGCGGTAGGCTGCGTCCTTGGCAGCGGCCCGAGTTTGAGTCCGACTCGCGGCCCTTTGCTTCTTGTTGTCCCCCGTCTCTCCCCTTTCCTGTCTTCAAGCTGTCCTATCAATTAAAGGTCATAAAAGCCCAAAATATAATAAAAAAAATGACAAATTTTGCAGTTTTATTGCATTGAGAATACTAAAGATAACTTTGACTGTTTGCCCTTTGAACTATAATAACGATTGTTCGTTTCCACGGCTGCTAACGGTAGCATTGCTAATTTGCTTTCAATTTTATTTATAGTGTGAAATCATAACAGAATTTATCTCAGGACACTTTACAGAGTAGTAGGTCTAGACTACACTATAATTTACAGAGACCCAACAATTTCTATCATTGGTGCACTCCGAGTCTCAACCCACACACACTCAGCGCTGTCTGATCACGGCCGGGTCTTCTCGGATCCTCTCATAATGTTAAACAGACCCGGGACCCGCGGTAATAGAACAGGACCTGACCCGGACCCAATCTACTGTATAAACCAAGGAGCCGAATCCGTACCGCCCCAGGTTGGGTCTTGACCCGGGTCTCAGGGTTCAGGTGGACTGCAACTAGTCAAATTAACAACTAAACAACAGATTCCCAGTGAACCAGGGGCTTTTGCCCACTTTGCCCGGTTGGTAATTCAGCCTTGTTGCAGTCAATCAAACACTCAAATGCAGGACTCTGTTGCTGATATAAGGCCTGGTCTTGATAAAGGAACCGATAGGGAGACTGTTAAAGATCTCGTAATGGAAGAAGGAATGATCAAATCCTGGCCCTGGCTGTAAAAGTGTGTAGTGTTGACGATGTGCCTGAAATGAATTTCCCCCACCTTCTGCCCCTTCCTGCAGATCCTGCACGGTTTTAAGGAACAGGTTGGGGAGGAGAACTGGCAGCAGTTCTCAGAGCAGTTCCCCCCACTGCTGAAGGAGAGACTGGCAGCCTGCTATGGCGTTTAGATACTCTACACCCACCCAAGAGGTAATCCTACACACATTATTTAAACTAAAAGCATAGGTACATAAATGTTCTTACTAAAGTTAACTTCATTGTTTCCGTTCTTCCCTTTTTATCCGTCCTCCTAGGTGAGCCAGCAGGAGGAGGGTGACTGGGAAACTCATCCATCTGTGTATTGCACTGCCCTGATCTGGGGGGAGGGAGAGGGACGCTATTGGCCGCTCCCCCTGACGGACGGCCCCCACGCCCTATGTGTTTGTCCATAGAGGGAGGGTGGGCGGGTGGGAGGGTGGGACAGAGGGACACCTCTAGATTAACTAGGCAGGGACCCGACACAGAAAAACTAACTGGTAGGGACAGATAGAAAGGGACAGAGAGAGGAACATGAAGAAGAGACAGAGGGATAGACATGTTGGGAAAGAGGGAGGCAGGGAGAGAGACCAGTAGAGAGAGTTCAGGGAAAGAGAGGGTGGGAATTCAGTAACAAGGCAGGGAAAAAGAGTGACAGAAAGGTCTGTTATTACTGGGAGGACAGGGACAGTTGAGATTTGAATAGGATTCTTAAACTAAGTAACCGATAGCTTGACCGACAAACAGACCAACACAGACTCGCACACATTTACACTTGCACACACTGCACATGCAGTACATGGAACTGACTATGGGTGGCACTATTATTCAGACTTTTTGAGACCTACATGTAGTTAGGGACAGACAGACAGGGGTCTAAACTCTGTTCGTTTTCTGGGTGATATCTTTCTTTTCCGGGGAATAGGATTCAATATGAATTACTTCATCTGTACTCAATGAATTCTACTTAGCTGTAAAATAATCTCGCTATCTGCTATCTATGTTTCCTACCTTTCACTTTGACCAGAGTGCTGCTTCACAGAGCTATCCATCTATCAGACATATTCCTGTCACATATTCTACCTGATCTCAAGAGAGAGAGAGAGGGAGAGAGAGAGAGAGGGAGAGAGAGGAATAAGAGCAAGTGTCTTTCCTCTTGGCTTCACAGAAACTGTTCCTCTAGGAAGGGAGGATTAGGGCTAACATTTGTTTTCTCACCAGAGGGGAGGAAATCGTAGAAAAAAAATCACATCCTCAGTTGTCCTCTTGGAGGTTGTGTGTGTGTGTGTGTGTGCATGTGTGTGTATGTGTGTGCGTGCGTGTGTGTGTGCGTGTGTGTGTTGTAAATCCTCATTTTGGCATTCTATGTTAACAGTGTGTGAAATATGTATTGTTTTGTTATGGTACTTGACTCCCACTGCAATGTCCTTGGCACCTGTTAACTGTGACCAAGTGTTTGTGTGTGTGTGCGAAGGAGTGAGTGTGTGTGTTTATGTTTATGTCTACATTCGTACTGATATCCATTTGATGCCATATTGATATCTTAAGTAAAACAGTGATTGGCAATGTCATTGTGATCTTTATAATGTTTTCAAAATGGTCCATATTCTTTGTGTTAATTTTTTTTTTTGCTGCTACTGATAATTTTTGTTTCTATAGTGGACTTAAATTCGCACAATTAACGCAAAAAACCCATTTCAATTAATGCTATTTTCTTCAGTGACTGTTAAGTTGGTTTTGCACTTTTTATTTTATTTGACCACCTTTTCTTTTTTGTATTTTTTTCTTTTTTAACCTCACCCGTTTGATATGTCTTGACCCCAATGTCAGTGTTTGTCATACTGTGTTGCACTGTGAAATTAAGTGTCTTTGACTGGCAAAAATATTCCAATACTAAATGGCAAATAAAAACAACTCTGTGAAACTGGGACTAATCCGCACCTTTACAATGACTAACTTTGCCATTGTGTGTGTGTGTGTGTGTGAGAGAGAGAGATCCTGCATGAGTAGGGATGCATGAGTTCCTGTTTTTGGCCTATAAGCATGTTTTGGATAGTTAGACGGGCATATGATATGTGCACAGTAGGGGTGCAAATTAAGGTTTTTTTTTCAGCTTATTTTGTACGCATGCTCTGTGTCTTCACTGTGTGTGTGTGTGTGTGTGTGTGTGTGTGTGTGTGTGTGTTTTGTATATTTCAGAGTAATATGATTGCCCTTTACACACCCAACACACCACCTCAATTCACGAGAGTAGAGCACAATATACTTAAAAAAGAGAAGAGCTAGGACACTGCCAAAGAGCAATAGCCACTGAAATTTAAAAACTGACAATAAATAGTAAAGACAAGCTGCTATTTCAATATTCAATATGTGCATCGTCATGATGATGTAGAAGTACAGGCAAGCAAGGGCTTTTTAGATTTATCATGGAATAAGATTTTGCCAGCAAAATTGACTACAGGGATTCATATTTTTTTTTCATTAATATACTGTGTTTTATAGTGTGTAGACATTTGGAGAAACAATCAGGCATTGGCACTTGATTTGACCTAGACTGTGACCACTGATATGAAATCAATCTTTAATCAATTTAAATACAAGACAATCTGAACCCAAGTCTAGTTCTATTTCCACAGTCTCCTAGTTCAAAGCTTGTACGATAAATGTTTTTGGTTGCTTGTTAATTTTAGTGTTTTTTTGTGTAGCTGATGTTTCGAGCAGTTGATGTATCTAAAGGATCAGTGTACATTTTTCTTTGGATGATACAGTAGTAGCCTGCTTCAGTGGCAGATTCATTGATGCAATGACTTTCAAGGAAAGGAAGGGTGTGACAGTTTTTTTTTTAATACATGCAAAGACGATGGGAACAAGAGATGAGGAAGGAAGGATTTTTTTTCCAAAATTCTGTTTATATAATGAAAAGCATGATATTGTTGCAATTTGGCAGTAGGACTTTGGTACCCTTTGTTTTTCTGCGGGTTACTTCCACCGGCCATATTTTTTTTTTTAAGGTGGGAATGAAAAATTAAATGCTTTGCGTATTTTATATGATTTATAGTTTATGTTTGTAAAATCTCTGGATCTTTGAAATAAATTGTGTCATGCATGCTGAAGACCGGGTGTTAGAGTTGCCAGTCTGTTGTCTTTTGTAAGAAAAAAAAGAAAGAGTTGGGGTGTATACCTTTTAGAAAATAACCAGGCCTCACAGTTAATGCTGCATTGTGTAAACGTCCATTAATGACCAACTTCATTCCATACAGGCACAAATTACACATATTTGAGGTGTGTAGTAGTAGTAGAAAACTTTATTGTCCCCGTGGGGCAGTTGGGTTTGCGGCACAATTGCAAGGCACTTTATACAGAACATCAGACATATGATAAGAACAGATAATCCATACATCGAGACCGACAGGCATAACATGAAGAATACACAACACACACTACAATAAAATACTACAATAACATAAAGAATACACAACACACACTACAATACACTACACACCCTTGGGAATGACCCGGCCAGCTGGACAACTAGCTTATTTTGACTGGTTTAAGGCTTTAATGGCCTGTGGTACGAAAGAGAATTTGGATCTGTTTTTGGTCAGAAGGGGTTGGCAGAAACGACGCATAGATGGCAGTGGTGTGAAATGAGATGCCAGCAGGGGCGGACTGGCCATCTGTGTGATCTGGAGAATCACAGAACGGCCGGTACTCCAGGATGGCCGGCCCACCACCCGCCACACACGCAGTCATCACCTGTTTTTTTCCCCCACTAATCTGTTTCACACTCCAGTACTGTAGGTGGCAGCAATGCACCTTTAAGTTGGATGCCAGCTGCACTGGCCGTGGCCGCCAAGTAAGGAGAAGAAGAAGTGGAAGAGGAGGAAGAAACCAACAGCAAAGACGTTAGATAGAAGCATAGAAACAAACAAACAATATGCATAACGCGGCTGCGGGTAAAAAACGGAAAGAAAAGGGTGGGGCTGAGAAGGCAAGAGAAAAAAAATTGCAGAATTTAGATACTGAAGCCGCTAAATGTCGCAAACTAACTGAAATATTTAGCAGCACAGCCAGCAGCAGCAGACCCAGCAGTGAAGAAGTGAGCCAGACAGCTATGCAGCAACATGCCACAACGTTTTGTATCCATAACATGATTGTGTTAGTGTACAATTTAGCAGTAAAAGCAGTAGCCTATGTAAGTCATCCATCCATCCATCCATCGTCGTCCGCTTATCCGTGGTCGGGTCGCGGGGGGAGCAGCTCCAGCAGGGGACCCCAAACTTCCCTTTCCCGAGCCACATTAACCAGCTCTGACTGGGGGATCCCGAGGCGTTCCCAGGCCAGGTTGGAGATGTAATCCCTCCACCTAGTCCTGGGTCTTCCCCGAGGCCTCCTCCCAGCTGGACGTGCCTGGAACACCTCCCTAGGGAGGCGCCCAGGGGGCATCCTTACCAGATGCCCGAACCACCTCAACTGGCTCCTTTCGACGTGAAGGAGCAGCGGCTTTACTCCGAGCTCCTCACGGATGACTGAGCTTCTCACCCTATCTCTAAGGGTGACGTCAGCCACCCTCCTGAGGAAACCCATTTCGGCCGCTTGTACCCTGGATCTCGTTCTTTCGGTCATGACCCAACCTTCATGACCATAGGTGAGGGTAGGAACGAAAACTGACCGGTAGATCGAGAGCTTTGCCTTCCGGCTCAGCTCTCTTTTCGTCACAACGGTGCGATAAACTGAATGTAATACCGCCCACGCTGCGCCGATTCTCCGACCAATCTCCCGCTCCATTGTCCCCTCACTCGCGAACAAGACCCCAAGGTACTTAAACTCCTTCACTTGGGGTAAGGACTCATTCCCTACCTGGAGAAGGCACTCCATCGGTTTCCTGCTGAGAACCATGGCCTCAGATTTAGAGGTGCTGATTCTCATCCCAGCCGCTTCACACTCGGCTGCAAACCGATCCAGTGAGTGCTGAAGGTCACAGGCCGATGATGCCATCAGGACCACATCATCTGCAAAGAGCAGCGATGAGATCCCGAGCCCACCGAACTGCAACCCCTCCCTACCACGACTACGCCTCGATATCCTGTCCATAAATACTACGAACAGGATTGGTGACAAAGCGCAGCCCTGGCGGAGGCCAACCCTCACCTGAAACGTGTCCGACTTACTGCCGAGAACCCGGACACAGCTCTCGCTTTGGTCATACAGAGATTGGATGGCCCTGAGAAGGGACCCCCTCACCCCATACTCCCGCAGCACCTCCCACAAAGTCTCCCGGGGGACCCGGTCATATGCCTTCTCCAGATCCACAAAACACATGTAGACTGGATGGGCATACTCCCAGGCTCCCTCCAGGATCCTTGCTAGAGTAAAGAGCTGATCCGTTGTTCCACGACCAGGACGGAATCCGCATTGTTCCTCTTCAACCTGAGGTTCGACTATCGGCCGAACCCTCCTTTCCAGCACCTTGGAGTAGACTTTACCAGGGAGGCTGAGAAGTGTAATACCCCTGTAATTGGTACACACCCTCTGGTCCCCCTTTTTGAAGAGGGGAACCACCACCCCGGTCTGCCACTCCTTTGGCACTGTCCCAGACTTCCACGCAATGTTGAGTAGGCGTGTCAACCAAGACAGCCCCTCCACACCCAGAGCTTTCAACATTTCTGGACGGATCTCATCAATCCCTGGGGCTTTGCCACTGTGGAGTTGTTTGACTACCTCAGTGACCTCCACCAGGGAAATTGACGACAATCCCCCGTCATCCTCCAGCTCTGCCTCTAACAAAGAGCGCGCATCAGCTGGATTTAGGAGTTCCTCAAAGTGCTCCTTCCACCGCCCTCTATGTAAGTCAATCCTACATTTTTCACAGTGGGGAAAAAAGTTACCATAAAGCCCTGTTCATGCTGTGTGTTGTCGTATCCGGCCCTTATCCCAGATTTGAAAGTCCCCTTACTGGACTACTGAATATAATAATATTCCATTATGTTTTGTATTTTGAATTGTTACCTGCCACCAGAATTTTGTGATTTCCTTGCCATAAATATAGAAGTTTTTACTATAAATTGGTGCCTAAAAAGGTATCAGAATGCAGAGATTGAAGTCTTTTACCCTCAAACTTTCCTGGGGGAGGACCCCCTGACCCCCCCTTCTTTATGTGTTCCCCAAAGGCCAATTCTGGGGCAAGGAAAAACCCTGAAGTATAATCACAGACAGCCATATATATATATATATATATATATATATATATATATATATATATATATATATATATATATATATATATATATATAAATTGCATACTTAGACAGACACATATGTGCAATGTCAACAGAGAGAAACACAGACAATAGAACAGACAGTGACAACAAAGAACAACATACTGTAGAGAATGACAGTAACAGCATACAAACGGGTTAAATAGGCAGTATGTGTAAATTTGTTATAAACGTGTGCTCTTTAAAAAGTAGTAAGCATTGTTTGCCAGTTACTTACATTAAATATTTATAAATATGTTACATAAGGAACTGCTTATATTATTTCACCATCTCTACACAAATGTAATTAGTGAATGCACGTGTCCGTTGGTGGGGCTGCATGGGCGTGGTAATGTGGGCTGGTGTGGCTACAGTTCCAGGGCTGAATTTTTGTCCCAGTCCGCCCCTGGATGCCAGGGTGTGTGTGCAGTCACATATAATGTTCTTGGCCCTTCTCACCAATCTGTTTTTGTAAATGTGTTCAATGCTCGGAAGTGTTATCCCAAGTAACTTGCTGGCAGTTGTAACTGTTTTTCTGATTGTCTTTTTCTGAGACTCGGTGGCATTTCTGGACCAGCAGATAATACAGCAGGTTAAAACACTTTCAATAAAAGCAGTATAAAACATTTGGAGCATTTTGTTATTGACATTAAAAACAAGCAGTTTCTTTAAAGCGTACATTCTTTACTGTGTTTTAGTTTGCAAAAGATCAGTCCATGAGTCCCACTTAAGCATGTTGTCCAGTACAATGCCGAGGTATTTGTAGTTTGTAACAGCCTGAATAGTCCCACCATTGATAAAAGTGTCGGTAGATTGTTGTGACTTCCTGAAATCTACAGACATTTCTTTGGTCTTATTTGTATTTAAAATTAAGTGTGACTTATTGCACCATTCTAAAAAAGAGTCTAAAACTGGCCCATGATCTACCTCCCCATCCTGTAGCAGACTCACTAGAGCTGTGTCATCAGCGTATTTAATAAAGTGCCTGTTTTGAAAAGTGCTAGTGCATGAATTTGTGTATAGAATAAATAATAAAGGAGATAGAACACATCCTTGTGGAGAGCCTGAGGATGTTGTCATTGCGTCAGACAGAAACGAGCCCACTCTGACCCGCTGTACTCTACTGGTAAGAAAGTCCATGATCCAATAAATAATACCTGTATTAAGATAGAATTCACTGGCTAAAATGTCTGCAAGAATTTTCGGTTGCATGGTGTTAAAAGCAGATGAAAAGTCCACAAATAAAATCTTGGCATGGGTCTTTGGTTTCGCAAGTGTGTGTGTGTGTGTGTGTGTGTGTGTGTGTGTGTGTGTGTGTGTGTGTGTGTGTGTGTGTGTGTGTGTGTGTGTGTGTGTGTGTGTGTGTGTGTGTGTGTGTGTGTGTGTGTGTGAGAGAGAGAGATTAGACAATGTACATTTTTTACACATGCTCAGCTGCAACTGATTTATCACCTCCATCTGCATTTTAAAATACTGTGTGATGTAACTGTGTGTGTTTATCCCAAAACTGAGCTGCCAGGTCCAGCGGGCCCAGTCATGGGATATCACTGAAAATATGACTGAATCCAGATTGTGCCCAGATCACCTTCACTGGAACTCTGGTCTGACTAATAAGCTCATGTTAGAGAAGATGGTCAGAGTACATTCATTTCATACAGAAAGGCTTTGACAGAGTTTCAATGTGCAAAGAGCCAAACAGACCTTCTAAATTCTTCCATTTAAACATATAATGCTGTCTTTACATGCACATTATAAAACAATAATCAAAAGTAATGGTTTAATGTTATGGTGGATAAATGTAGAGGGTACAGAACAGAAAAACTAAAGTGATACAGTGCAGTAGAATCACAGTCATCATTTTACTTCTGTGTGAATGCAGGATTTACTGTGGTGCCAATTAGACTGTAGGCTACATTCTCTATGTATGCAATAATACAGCATATTTATAAAATCAAATGAAGGTTCAAAAGTTATTCTTACACTATATTATTTTAAATACAGACCCCCGCATAAATTGCACATTTCTTCTCCTGCTCTTATTTGTATAATATTCAGGTAGTGACCATTACAGACCGTTATTTGATAACGACCATTTTATTTTAAAATAAACAATGATTTTAGTGCACCTGCTGTGCAATGCTTCAACTAATTGAAAATAATTGATATAAGAGTTGAGATTTTCATTGAAAATACAGTAAAGTCTGCTGTGACAATTGGTTAAAAATAAACGGATTATACTTTAGCACTATTATACTTTAATACCCTGACCTTAAATGCCTTTGAACCATCCTGGATTGTCGAACAGATTAGCACAGGACATATTTAACACCACAGATTTCAATAAGGAGAGATCAATTGGAAGATAACGATATATAGGACGACAGGATTCCCCCGGAGTCTAGACGCTGGTGGTGGTGGAAAAATACATGAATGGAAAGATATAGTAGCGTAGCATAAAATGGAAATACTCAACTAATGTATAGGTATGCTACCTCAAAATTGTACTTAAGAATAGTAGGTTACTTTAGTACTTAATTACATTCGACAACTGGTTACCTGCCGGAAAAAACAATAAAATGTGAATGGAACAGACTGTAAAAATAGGAATGGAATCCGAGAATGGAATATCTGAATTAACTGACATCATAATGTGACATATAGACCTACTACAGAATGTGCGATACAATGAGACGTTCTTTCAGCGGAATTGGTTCATTTCACCAGCAGACTTCAACCTGTGAACCGCTCATATATTCAGAAAAGTGGGAAAATTTAAACCTCGAGAACAGTTTAAAGTTAGCGAACTAAACCGTCAGTGAACGCATTAACGTTAACTAGGTAAGTATCTAAACAGATAGCTTTTAACCGATATTTACTTGCAATAACAGATACATTATTATAAATAGGCCTGCTGATGCATACATTTAAAACCAGCATTTTAATGTTGGCACTGGTCAACGAGGATACTTTAAGGATACAGTAGGCTATACTTACTGTCATTGTAAAATAAACTGTGTTGTGTGCAAAATCTTAATCTAAAAAGTAACTTGTAACTAGAACTGGTAAATAAATGAAGTGGAGTATAAAGTATCACATTTGCCTATGGTGAAGTCAAAATATAAAGTGGCAGAAAATGGAAATATTAAAATAGCTCAAAATTGTACGTAAACACTTAAGTAAAAATACCAATGCCACAATGTAAACATATCCTACTTCATTATAAATAAGTACATGTGTTTAGCCGCCTTTAAAACTCACTGACACATGATAAAAATATAAAAGTAAAAACACTCATCATGCAGATTGGCCCCTTTTAAAGTGTCATTGTTTACATTTTAATTTTGGAGTATTATTATTGATGCATTGACATGTAAGCTAAGCAGCCTTTTAATGTTGTAGTTGGTCCAGGTGAAGTTATAACAACTGTACATGTTGTTGAGTAGTTGAACCTAAGACAAATCATCACAATTTTTTAACCAATCATATATTTTGTATGTGGATCCATATCTGCAAAGTAACTGTCACATAAATACATACAAAAAAAACATACAATATATCTCTAGTATAATATAATATATAATGTTACTCCCCATAACAGTGTCTCCAAACAAGCTTCCTGTGACTGTGTGTGACAGGAGTCCAGTAACCACCAGACAGAATCCGACAGAGTTGTTCTTCTGGAAGAGTTTAGTGACAACAAGCTGTAGGGAGACGTCACGTCTCTGACACCAAAATGGATGTCAGTGCAGAGATAGAGCGTGCTATAGAGGAGATGGAGAGGGGAGAGCTGCTTTCCACTGTCTGGGCGGCCATAGATGAAATATTGGCTGACGCACCCAACCCTCCACCTCCTCCTCGTGTCCCTGCTGAGCTGGAACTCAACACCCACCCTCAGCCAGTAGAAAGTCAGGCTGAAGGATATGGTGCGTGTATCCCCATGATGGCAGATCCTCATATGTTTGAGCAGCAAAATCCACTGATGGCTGCTCCCACCATGTACGATGGACTTCTGTATCAGGGAGACATTATACAGGCAGGTCACCTGTATAGTCAGGCAGATGCATATAACCAGGGACAGGTAAGATACTAAGTAAAGGTTAGGGATAGGTATCATTAGGGGTAGATCAATACCTGTAGTGATACAGATGCTTGTCAATAGAAGATGCTTTAAGCTCACTCTGTTGTTCCTTCATGTGTTCACTGTGAGGCTCTGCTAATCAATAAACTTAATAACTTAATAAAATTACTCATGACTCAAAAGTAATAATTCATGAGAGCTCAGGATAGTGAAGCTACCAGTGAATGTAACTGTCCTGGTTCAACACTTTTCTGGATAAGAAACCAGAGAAGAGTTTGGACAGTAAAGATTGTGTGGTTACATGAAAGATGAGTGTTGGTTTATGAAATGGTGTATTGAGTGTGTGTATTACACCGCTCTCTCCACAGTATCTGCCATATCAGTGGCCTGTAGCTGATGGCCCGACAGCAACTGCTGTCAGTCACCCTGCTGCTGCTCCACAGCCAGTAAGACCCTGGTTAACCTCACACACTCTGAACATCTTTACTGTTTGGTTGCAGCAGGTCTAGTAGCATTGTTGTAGGAGAAGGATATCAATGCTGGAACGGTCACAGCTATACAAGACAAGCACACATATATACTTTGTCCTGCAGCTCTAGTTCCAAACTCCAATAGAAAAATGGTGCATTTTAGAAAAATCAAAGGTGAAGCTGTCCACTGTTACTCAGTTGTGTCTCACATGTTTAGATAAGGCTGTGTTAACCTCCCATCTCTCTCCACAGTATCTGCCGTACCAGTGGCCTGTAGCTGACTTCCTGACAGCAACAGTCAGTCACCCTGCTGCTGCTCCACAGCCAGTAAGACCCTGGTTAACCTCACACACTCTGACTGGGAATTAGGTTCACTTAAAGCATGTAGCAGAATGTTACTTTCCTATGCGTCCCACTTACTCTCAATGACTCAAAGATATCATTCAGCATGAATGCATAAATTAGGCCCTTGTTCAGCTGTTTGCGCTGTGGTTACTGGACCTCCTGACCCCTGTGACCCTCAACAGAAACCTGTGTGTTGTAATTTCTCCAGATGTGATTTTACTCCACAGATGTCATTCAAACAGTAATCACAATTTAAAGGGAGGAACATCCTGACACCTGGTGGTCATATGACACCATTGCAGCTTGTCTCATCACCTGTTGTGTGTGTCTTTGTGTCTCCAGTGTAACATTGTGCCTGTGGTGAAGCTCTCTGAAGGCCAGAGCCTGCGTTGGGTTGGAGTGCGGTAAGTAACACACACATAAATGCAAACAAACACACACGAGTGTACACAGCCATCAAGCTTTTGTTTGTATCATCACAAACTCTCTTTCTACAACCCCAAATCAGAAAAAGTTGGGACAGTATGGAAAACACAAATAAAAAAATAAAGTAGCAATTTCTAAATGTACTTTGACTTGTATTTCATTGCAGACAATACAACAGCACATCATTTAATGTGTTCCTCGTGATTTTTATTGTTTTTTTCTTCAAAAACAAAATTCCTATTTTGGTTCTTGCAACACATTTCAAAAAAAGTTGGAACAGTAAATCATTTACCACTTTGTAATGTTGCCATTCCTTTTCACAACACTTAAAAGACGTTTAGGGACTGAAGACACCAAGTGATGAAGTGTTTCAGGTGTAATTTTGTCCCATTCTTGCTGCAAACAAGTCTTAAGGTCGGCAACAGTATGGGGTCTTCGTTGTTGCATTTTGCGCTTCAAAATGCGCCACACATTCTCTATTGGAGACAGGTCGGGACTGCAGGCAGGCCAGTCAAGTACCCGTATCCTTTTCCTCCGCAGCCAGGACTTTGTAATGTGTGCAGAATGTGGTTTTGCATTATCTTGTTGAAATATGCATGGACGTCCCTGGAAAAGATGTCTTCTTGAAGACAGCATATTGTGCTCCAAAATCTCTCTATGTACTTTTCAGCATTAATGGTGCCATCACAGAAGTGCAAGTTACCTTTGCCAAGGGCACTGACACAACCCCATACCATGACAGACCCTGGCTTTTCGACTTGCTGCTGGTAACAGTCTGGATGATCCTTTTCTTCTTTGGTCCGGAGCACACAGCATCCATTTCTCCCAAAAAATACCTGAAATACTGATTCATCTGACCACAGTACACGTTTCCACTGTGTGATGGTGCATCCCAGATGGCTCCGAGCCCAGAGAAGTCGAGGCGCTTCTGGACACTGTTAACATAGGGCTTCCTTTTGGCACAGTACAGTTTTAACTGGCATTTGTGGCTGTAACTACGTATTGTGGTACTTGACAAAGATTTGCCAAAGTAGTCCTGAGCCCATGTGGTGATATCGCTTATAGATGAATGACGATTCTTGATGCAGTGCCGCCTGAGGGATCGGACATCACGGTTGTTCAGCTTAGGCTTGCGGCCTTGTCCTTTACGCACTGAAATCCCTCCTCATTCCTTGAATCTTTTAATTATGTTATGCACTGTTGAAGGTGAAATAAGCAAATGTCTTCCTATCTTTCTTTGAGGAACATTGTTTTTAAACATTTCAATAATATTCTCACGTATTTGTTGGCAAACTGGCGATCCTCGGCCCATCTTTGCTCCTAAAGGACTAGACCTTCATTGGATGCTGCTTTTGTACCAAATCATAATTACAATCACCTGTTGACATCACCTGTTTCAAATCACATCATTATTTAACCAATTTACCTGATTACTAGCCCTAAATTGCTCCTGTCCCAACCTTTTTGGAATGTGTTGCAGGTCTGAATGACAGGAAAGGATGTATATTTACAAATGAAATTAGGTTAACCAGACAAAACATGAAAAATTTTGTGTTCACATTGTCTGCAATGAAATACAAGTCAAAGTACATTTAGAAATCACTACTTTATTTTTTTATTTGTGTTTTTTATACTGTCCCAACTTTTTCTGATTTGGGGTTGTATTATCTAATGTGTTTTTCTGTCTCTTTATCTGTGTAGGAATGGAGAGATGTTATACGAGGTCATAGAAGAAGATTTTGCTCCTCCACTGAACACCTCCAATTCAAGGTACGTTTTGCTCAAAATGTACTTTTCTTTTTTTCTGACTTTCTCATGATCTGTGGTCATAAACATGCCAGACTCATTACCAAATCACAATCGTCTTATATTTCATTTTTAGCAGTTTTTTTTTAATTTAACAACACAGCACAGACAAGGTTACATTTTAGCCCATGTCTTGTATTATTCTGCTTTCTCTCTAAAATACATCTCTCCTCACACTTTCACACAGTGCTAACATGAGATCTTACTTTGTTTTTTCCCGTAGAAAGAGAAAGCGTGAAAACCAGCAGGATGAAAACCATCCGTACGTAAAGAAGCCGCTAAATGCCTTTATGCTCTTCATGAAAGAGCAGAGGTTGAATGTTGAGGCCAAATTAAACATCAAAGGCATACGGAGTGCGGCCACAAATACAGTCCTGGGATGGAAGGTAAGTGTGTTTGCTCTGTATGTTTGAGACAATTAATCAAAGTTTGAAAAAAAAAAAAAAAAAGGTTCCTACAGCCAAGCTTGTAAAAAGTCCTCTAACTCTAAATCTTCACAGTGATTTTTGCTTTTCATGTATTGTCTCATGACAAGAGAACAAACTAAACTTTAAAGGAATTTCAGTATTGTGTCTGTTAATGTGTTTTATGCTTGTGTTTGTGCATGTGCACTATCCAGTCTGTAGTTGTGTGTCAGTTGTGTGTTGTCGTCTCTCCACAGTGGAAGTCACTAACAAAAGAAGAGCAGGCCAAATATTACGACAAGGCCGAAGAAGAAAGACGGCTCCACGCCCAGCGACACCCCGGATGGACCACCGGAGATAACTATGTAAGTAAACCCTCATACATGTTTCTATCACTAAACACTCACTACATTAGAGCTGATGAAACACAGTCACTGCAAAGAGATTTTATTGTTTGTTTGTTTTTGTGTAGGGCAAAAAGAGGAAGAGGCAGAGAAGAGTTAAAGGTAAGACGACATTTCTGTGAAAGGTGATAAAAAAAGGTGACAAGTACAACACTGGATCATATTTGACTAATTTAAATCACAGATTGTTAAATTACATTGGTTTTACAAACAAGAAATATATATGTTAAATTATAGAAGTGAGTTAAACTAGTTCAAAACTTTGAACATTTACATGAATACAGGAGACTGTGGAGGAAAACCTAGCTTACTTAATGAAGTTCAGTGTCACAAAGGAAATCAGAACTTGTCAGAATCACAACAGAAGTTGTGACCTTTTAAAATAAATGTCTTTTGATCTAATACTAGTATTGAAATGTTGTTTAATGCAGGTTTAAGGAGCAGCAACTTGTAAGAAGACTGATCAGTGTTTTTTCTTTGTTTGTGTTTCAGCATCTGCATCTAATCCTGAAGAGGACACTCAACAGGCCAAGAAGCTGTGTGTGACACCAGTGCAGACAGCAGTGATGGAGTCTTCCTCCTCACTGACGGAGGTGATGGAGTCTTCCTCCTCACTGACGGAGGCCCCTCACACAAAGACAAGAATGATGGAGCCACGCGACCTGCAGACAGTCCTGCTGATGGAGGCTCCACAAACGCAGACAGTCTTGGTGCAGCTGCCACACACACAGACTACCGTGACTGTGCCTGTGTGCGACACGTGTCACCTGCCCCAGGTGTATGAGGTCAGCCCTGCCTCATGGCTGGATCCCCCGGAAACAGTGTCCACGTCGCTGGTCTCCCCTGCTCCACTGACTCTAACGCAGACAGAGTCCACCCACTCAGAGGATGTCGGAGGGCAGGTGTCACCTAGTGATGGAGCAGCTTGAGCCACCTTGCTCTCCTCACTGTACAGCTCCATCTGACCTTCTCAAGACATATGCACTCTGGAGCTTAATAAAAAAAGAATCATACATAAACAGAATCACAAACAGTACTTTGACATGTGACAACTAACAGAGCACCACAGAGCAAAACAGTTTTGAAAGCCATTATAGTTTTTGAAAGCCATTATATTATTGGTAAAACAGGATCAAGAAAAGGGAACAGCAGCCACATGTTTAAACTATTCAACAGTCTACTCTGTATAACGTAATACAGATAAACTGCAGCACAACCTACACCCTCCAAAATGATCATGAAGTTAAATCAACACATCTCTAAAACAGCTTCAACAAAAACATATTGCAGACTTATTGGAGGACTGCTGTATTAGACAGTTACAGTAGTTAGGTGTACCTAGTAAATGAGCAACTGACTGTATACTTTGACTAACTAAATAATTATCATTACTTTAAGCCTTTTATCTCATCCTATCCGTCTTCTAAATACTGTAGGTGTTTGTTATGCTTTTGTACAGCCTCATTACATTGCGAGTGTTTTAAGATTTTGTATCTTGTGTTTTTTTTAGATAATTCTATATCTGTATTAATGTATTTATAACCAATTCCTATTATAGTTTTTTAGTTCATAGCCTTTGATTTTTTTAATTTTGTAATTAACAGTGTTTTTCTTTTTCTTATGTACTGTGTTTGTATCTGTTGTGTGTGTAGCGTGGGTTTTCGCCGGGTCCTCAGGCTTCCTCCCACAGCCCAAAGAGATTAATTAGGTTAAAGAATATCTTTCATTTCTGCTAAAGCTGAGGTCTCATCTATTTATTTAGATTATTTTGGGGGGGCTTTTCCCTTTATTCGATAGTGACAATGGATAGACAGGAAAGGGGGGAGAGAGAGAGAGAGAGCGAGGGGATGACACGCAGCAAAGGGCCGCAGGTCGGATTCGAACCTGCACCGCTGCAAAGGACTCAGCTTACATAGGGCACACGCTCTTACTGGGTGAGCTAGAGGTCGCCCTGTCTCATCTATTTTCAAATGAAAAAAGCCAAATCTCATGTCTGCTCTGTTTTAACATAGGCTATATGTTGAAAAAGGGGATTGCCAACTAAAATATACTCAAGTACAACCTTTTGAAGTAGCCATGTGCCTAGTAAAGTACAGTAGCTGTGTAATCCAAACGTCTGTTGAAGCACTAAAGTTTGATTGATTTTATTGCCTGCAATGGTAAATTAATTATTCAATGTAAATTAATTTGTATTTATATCTTTGTATTTATATCAAACAATACAACATATGGAAGATAAAATCTGGATATTTGTGACCATTAATCAAAATTATTATCGTCTCATAATACTCACACTCGGACATATTCTGTTGTCTGTACAGCAGCTCTAGGTGGTTTTTTGTATCTGTGCCTGAGATATTATTTTTTTCCGTCTTTCCAAGAACATGGATTCCTTTTCAGTCATGACAACATACACAATGTGAATAAACTGTTAGTCTGTCTCCCACGAACCAAATATCTGATTAATCTCCTGCACCATAATTACCGGCTTCTGTTACAGTGCACATCTTCTTTTCATTACTACCATGATATTACTTGTTAACACCCTGAGGCTTGGAGCTGAACCTCCTTCCTTCTCTGTCACTGTCTCCATCCCAATATTTAATGATATCACCTCTATTGAGATAATTGTATAAAACAAACACCATCACACACTGTGTATAGAGCTTTTGGTCTGGATTGTTTGTGACAGACAAAAATGTTTTTTATATAAACACTTTTGAAAGCAGGCATTGTTTAGAGAGATACAAAAAAATGAGGACACAGGAGTTGAAGATAACATCTATATGCCTTTATTGTGCATGTCCCTGTTTTATCGCTGTTGTAAACTGACATGAACAGGTATTTCCTGTTCTGTAGCCATCCTTATTTGGCCTTTTGTTCACATCTCAATGTACTGTTGCAGTCTGGGAAAGGGAGTTAAATAATGGTGCTCTTGGTGTCCAAAGAGGATTATATGATCTGATATGAACTAAAGTTTATAACTTCTACATTTGCAGGTCACTTGCAAACAAAAGCACACAGCATGCTGATCAGAATGAAAGAGCACTATATCTTGAAAACAGAATAATCATTCATTATGGCTAGCATGTTTTTAGCTGATGCTGTTAGCTGTTAATGTTGGAGCGCATGCTTTGTTACCTGCTAATGTGAGGTAGCTGAGAGTGATTGTTTGTTTTGTTGCTTGGTGGGTTGCAGTGGTGGAAGAAGAATTTAGATCAAAGAAAAGTAAAGACATCACACTGTAAAAAAAACACTCTATTCCATGTCCTGCATCAACATTTTACTAAAGTAACCTCTAGTAATTTATAAAAGTACTTTAATGTATCAGAAGAAAACGTACTCAGCAGCAGCAGCAGCAGCAGCAGCAGAATGACCCAAGAAGACCCAGAAAGGGGCACAACTCAACAAAACACCAGTCATTGAGAGGGTGCCTACCTGATGACCCCACAGCTTAAGCAAGTGGCTGGTTAGCTGAAGTAGGTTAGCCTACTATGATACATTGTAGATACAGAGGCCAGGTCAAGCCCCTGAGTATCTGCTCTTTGCTTTGATGAGGCAGTTAAAAGGTCTGTTAGGTCAGTTGGTGCTACCAACTGCAGGGCCTAATGTCAGCTCAAAATGACATGAATACTGGGCTTCAGCTCTTCATACTTATGACACATTCTACGATGTGTTGATAACTGACATTCATTCTGTGGCATTTACACTTACTTGGAAAGTTTATTTCACATTGTGAGAAGAACCAAGCACATTTGGGAGACAAATCCTTAAAAAGAAACTATCATCCATTAGTCAACCATTTGCTTAAATATTTTCCTTTACAGATATCATTGAAGAGAAGCACTGAGGTGATCCAACATAATACATTTCATAACTCAGCCTCTTTACAATTTCCTCTGTATTTACATCTAAAAGTGATATGCTACATTAAATTGACAAACAAATAGTTAATATAACTACTCCAGGACTCAGCTGTGATGAACTCATTGTAAATTGAAAAGACATGAAACAATTACTTAAAAAAATTTAATCTACTAAAGTTACAACAGAAAGCGTATCTACAGAAAATACAGCTTAAAGTCAGTCATGCATATAGGCTGTTACAGACTCATAGTCACTATGGCTCTAAAATGACTATGATTTAATGAAGAGAAACACTGTGTACTGACCAGGCACTATGGGCCTCTCAGTAGATGGTCTGCCAGTCATTAATGCCATTGTTTAATGCAGTGTATTGTAAGATTTCTGACACATCCATGGTCTTTGTCCTCATAGATACTGTAAAGCATCTAGAAAATACTATTTGATATCTTTATCTTCTTTTTACACATAATACAACTTACATAATTACATCATTTAGGAATATTACTATGGTGACTACCTGCACCTTTTTCCTTTTCACATTACTCTTTCTTTTACCGTGTCTCTGCAAGATCGAGATACAGTACTTAAAATTACAATATATAGAACTGAATAGAACAGAACTGTGAAGAATCACAATATTATTCCTCGTTCTATGCTGTTCTTCTCTTTTTTTTCTCCTTGCATTCTGGGGTCAGAAGCTACTGAAGATCTCGTGTTTCCTATTCCAGTCCATAACAGGTGCTCTCTTCTTGTTGCGGCTGGCTAGGGCCTTTTGTTTAGCCTCAGCGGCTGTGGGACTCAGACGGAGGCCACTGTCCACGAAAAGGTCCGAACCACTCCTGTCGTCCTCATCAGGGACCTACAACACACAGAAACGTACATGTTTTATATATATATATATATATACACACACACACACACACACACACACACACACACACACACACACACACACACACACACACACACACACACACACACACACACACACACACACACACACACACACACCAATGTCTAATTTTCTGACTGTTTTGTTTCTCTCCTGTCTCCTCTCTCACCTGGATGCTCATGTCCGAGCTGCTGATCTCTGATTGGGTGGTGGAAGTTCTCGAGGAATGAGATGCTGAGCTCCCATTGACCCAGGATTTTGGAGACGTATTTGTGATCGGGGAGTCTGTCAGCGTGACGTTTATGATTGGTGGATCTGTGGCGGGGAGTTCAGTGGTTGGAGAGGGGGTGGGTGGGACGCTTTCTGTGGCTGATTCATCCAGATGAAGGTCTGTGAGAGAGTAAAAAGAAACACATGAGACATTTTTTCTGGAGAGTAGAGAGAGTTGTGTGTGTGTGTGTGTGTGTGTATGTGTGCGTACAATTTGACCTTTGACATGGCTGGTGTTGGGTGTGATCCCCAGTCTGTGGAAGAGCTCATCCGTCTCCTGATCGACCACTAGGAGGCGCACTTCCTCCCCTCCTGTTCTAATGAGTAGCACCACCTCTGAGTGCCTCAGGCCCTCTATGTTCACTCCATTCACCTGAGACGTCAGAGGACACAGAAAGAGTGGAGGAAAGTAAAAATGAAGAGAAGCAGAAACAACAGTTGAGAAGCCTAATGAGACAGACAGGAGACAGGGCAGATATTAGAAAGTAGCCATTACACAAGCAGAAGGTACAGTAAGTTATGCCCCACACACCAAAAATAGATATAATCTGTGATTTGAGTAGAAGCAAGTTTATTTGCATGAATTCCCTTCCTGCCTCCACATTCTACCTCTACACAACATTAACTGTATGCCTCATACTGATGGAAATGATAACAAAGTCTCACTCATGCAAGCGCACATATCAGAAAGCCTGTGATGCACATGCAGGTGCGAATACATGTCCACATGAAAAGACTGAAACACAAGCCCCTCGTCTACATCTCTATTCAAGATTGTCCCCTGTCGTCTTTTCTTCCTTTCCCTCTTAAACAACACCTCTCTCTCCCACCCACTCTAAACCCAGCTAATCTGCTCCAATCCAATCACACCTAAATGCAGTGCAGACCTGATTAATATTGGGAGCAGTTGGCATTGTTTTTCCTATCAGTTGTCTAAAATTGACCTCTCATAAGGGCGATGCATCAAGCCTGCATATATACTCTGAAAAAGGGGATGGGGGTCATTCTTCTGCCCCATTTATTTCAATGTGTGTTCGCGTTTTGGATTGGTACCTCCACAAGTCTGTCTCCAGGCCTGATGTCTGCACTCACAGCGGCTGAGCCGGGGTCCACTGAACGCACAAACTGTCCACCCTTTTTTTTATCGCTGTGCAGGTTGAAGCCGTAGCCGTGCTCCCCCTTCACCAGGTGACACTGACGGGGAAGGAGCTCAACTGCTGGCTCTGGTGAGGGCTGCACCTGCAGCTACAATGGGACATAAATGAGAACTTTACAAAAACAGGTGGGAACAAGTCTGTAATTTAGAGTTAAATGCATTTAGAGTTTATTAGGTACATCTGTACAATCTAGCGGCCACGGGTTTCCATTTATTTCATGATATAAAACTAACAGACCTGAAGCTTGTTTGAATTGTGTGAATCTATCACAGTGGACAACAAATTGGCATTTATGTTTTTAATCAAAGTGACATTATCAGTGTGTGCTGTGTGGTAAATCATTTTAAGTGCAGATTGATCTGAATAGTCTGCACTGCTTTGTCCTGCAAAGATAATATGAGCTTGATAAAAACAAAAATCAATGCGGACTTTGTGTTCATTTTGATGGATTACACAACTCGAGCGAGTTTCAAAAGCCTGCAGATTTTCATATTGGACAGAAATTAATGGCTGCTTGTAATAGTATGAAGAAAACATCCAAAAATATAGCGTGTATAGCATGCATTTGAAAATGCTTGGCAAATATGTAAACTTACTAGAACCATGTAAAGTAACCTGTCTGGTCCTTTAATATATGATAATTTTGAGTCTGTGGCAATGTTGACTGCATTATAGTTAATGTTTTATCCTCTAATAACAACACCATCACTAATTATGGCCTCAAAAATGACCATAGAGTTTAATCAACGTCTTTGTGACAAAGTGTCAACAAACACCGAACATGAAAAGCTTCAGAACAGCAGGAGTTACTGCAGGGCTGTTGTGCTGGATTGCACTAGATTGTGCAGGTTAGGGCTGTGCAATAATTCAATATTGCATATCAACTTTCAGTACAGTCATATCCGGTCATATCCGGACAATATGATCATATCAAATGATCTCTGTTGTCCAAATCAGTGATTCCAAGCAAACTGTAATTTTAAATAAACTAGATGTGTATGATGTAATGCATACATTTGCCATGAGGTAATATAAAATGACATTGGAAAAAGATTCTCATTAATATTGTAATATTGATTTCAGGTTTATTGCCCAGCCCTACCATAGGTGTACCTGTTAAACAGCTAAGCAGGAGAAAGTGGCTGCCAGGAGCTGAGCACAGTGGGCTAACTAAATATGGTTAAGAGACATTAAGACCGATTCAGTGTCCAACGACAAGAGTTGACACATTGCATGACTCACCTGCTGACCGGACCGGATTTGTGTGTGTGTGTGTGTCTGTGTGTGTGTGCTCTGTGACCACGCATTAGTCCCTGCCCTGAGGATAGCCCATGGATAGTGACTGTCTAGTGACACTGCTGTGTCCTGACAGATCTCTCTGACCTTTATGCTCCATACACACACACACACACACACACACACACACACACACACACACACACACACACACACACACACACACACACACACACACACACACACACACACACACACACACACACAGTGTTGTCCACCATTAGTTACACAATCCACAGGGTTGTATGAATAATAATATGGACAAATAAGCCTCTCTATATATAAACTATTTAAATAAAATATTTGATGTAATCCATACAATCAAATAGGTTTGAATGTTCTTGATTTCCATATATCTAATATAATTTTCAAGGTTTAAACATTATATAATAAATAAAGATAAACTATATATCATTCCAAATTTTATTTCTCAAAAAGTTGGAGGTATTGAATTCTTACTAAAGTGTAATTTTGAGTTGATAAGCTCCCTCTTCAGTTATCTAACTTTCATAGGCAGGCTCTTTTATGTTTCCGCCCCATAAACATTTGATATGGAAAAATAAAATGTTTAAGATAAGAACAAGTCAATATGTTATCCCAAATGGGTCCAAAACAATATTTTAAGGATTTCACAATTGATTAATGAGAATAGTCACTTACAACCCCAAATCAGAAAAAGTTGGGATAGTACACAAATAAAAAAAGAAAGTAGTTTATTTGTGTTTTCCATACTGTCCCAACTTTTTCTGATTTGGGGTTGTACTTATTCAGAATTATTTATTAAGTTGAATACTTCAATAATTGCACGATTATATAGCAGAGTATTTGATGCTGTATACCCTTGTGTTTTGTAAGACTGTTGCAGGGTAGTAATGTGTCTAATGACCAGTCAATGTTTAGAACTGATGTTTTATTAAATGGCATTGATATAAAGGATAAAAAGTGCAATAATAGATATTTTAGACATTTGAAACATTGTCCCACAGTTGCTTGATGCAAACACTATTGGAATAACCACTTTGAAATATCAATTGAAATTAGATTTTGACCTATTATAAATATTTTGTCAGTAATAAAGTAAATGAAGTGTATTTTAATATTGTCCATTACATCTAACCAACAAACCAATTTTAAAGAAATATAAATCTGATTGCACATTTGATTTTTGAGTGTATTTACTGTATGTCAGATTGTTTTGGATTGATGTTGAGAATGTATTTAATGTATTGTGTGGCTCTAAGATAAAATTATAAAGTAGAGATATTATGTTTTACTATGAAGGACATTATTCGGATAAATACCATGTTTTCATTTTGAATCTTTTAATTCTATTTGGAAAATGTAATATCCATAAAGTACATGGTATGAAAGAAAACCGAATAGTCATCAATTAAAAAATGACATTAAATTATATTTTGAAACTTTTAAAGGACTGACAAACAAGAAAGCCGTCCAGACTCTAAACATCTACAATGCCTTACAACGTCGTTAATGTAAATATTATACACCCCTTTTTGTCCATATTTGTTTCTATGTATTTACTGTATTTCTTTTTTTTTTCTAAAAATTGAAAAAAGGACAAGTGCGAGCCATAGTGATGAAACAGAACACCTTGGCGACAGATCACCATGGTGACAGGTCAGGTCGCTGTGGTCATCGTGTCTCCTGCTGGTTTTAAAGGTCTCGGTTTCATTTGTTGGCCTGTTTACTATATTTATCACGTCCCAAATCAATTGCCACACACACACACACACACACACACACACACACACACACACACACACACACACACACACACACACACACACACACACACACACACACACACACACACACACACTGACCTGGAAATGTCTACTAGTTCTTTAAACAGACATGTTGCAGTCAAGTCTGTTAGTGCAGAAGTTGATTCATTAATTAGTTGATGTACAAAACATATTTTAAGTGATTTTCAAGTAAAAACTGCTAAATATTCATTGGTCCAAAAGGTGTATTATGTTGTTCCATGTAGAGGAGGTGGACACAATAACACCTGCACAATATAATGCAGTTTATTGATTGATTGATACTACAGACCAATCTCCAAACTGCGTGTCCTAGTCAAGGTTCTAGAATTAGTGATCAGTTAAAGAATTTTTTTAACAGTCATAATGTTTTATCTGACTTCCAATCTGGTTTTAGAAAAGGGCACAGTACAACATTGGCAGCTCTTAAAGTTTTAAATGATTTTATTGAAACCACGGACAACAAGCAGCATTGTGCAGCCCTTTTTATTGACCTTTCAAAGGCATTTGATACAGTGAACCACCTTGTGCTTAAACAGAGACTGTATAGGGCTGGGCTTTGTGAACAAACTGTTGGCTGGTTTGTTAATTACCTTACAGACAGAACCCAGTGTGTGCAGGCGGAGGGCAGCACCTCTCGCTACCTAAAAATAACAGGTGTGCCTCAGGGGTCAGTCCTGGGGCCACTGTTATTCATCCTCTACATCAATAACATTGATCATAATGTGTCTAACGTAAAATTTCATTTTTATGCTGATGACACTGTACTGTATTGCTCAGCACCCACCGCAGACCAGGCCCTCTCTCAGTTACAACTTGCTTTCAACACGCTTCAACATAATCTCTATGATTTTAAACTTGTTTTACATGCAGATAAAACTAAAGTGATGCTTTTTTCAAATTCAAAATTTAAATCAAATCTGCCCTCTGTCCTCACTTCTCAGGGTACAACAATGTAATGTGTATCTAAGTACAGATATCTTGGTATTTTAATTGATGAATCTCTTACTTTTACCCTTCATATTGAGCAGCTAGCAAAAAGATTAAACGTTAAATTAGGGTTTTATTTCAGAATCAAATCCTGCCTCTCGTTCGAATCTAGAAAGAGGCTGGTCGCTGCCACTTTTATGTCTGTACTTGACTATGGTGATGTTTTATACATGCATGCTTCATCTAAAAGTTTACATGCACTGGACACTGTATACCACGGATCTCTGAGGTTCATCACTGGTATGAAAGCTCTCACTCACCATTGTGAACTATATGAACGTGTTGGATGGCCTTCTCTATCAACACGGAGACTTCAACACTGGCATATTTTCATATACAAGGCTATCTTAGGTCTCCTTCCATCCTACCTTCTGACCTACATCAATGTAAATAGTATCGGGACTTACAATCTTCGTTCCCAGGATCTTTTCCTTCTATCTGTTCCAAAGGTTAGAACTGAGCTGGGGAAACAGGCATTTAAGTTTGCTGCTCCTTCTACATGGAACAAGTTACAGAAATCCATGAAACTTACTGAACTAGTCTCATTGGTTGCTTTTAAGAGGATGTTGTTTGACTTGGAGGCAGCCACATCTGGCTGTAGATGTTTTACCTGACGTGTTTAGCATTCTGGTTGACTTTGAGGGATTTGCTGTTTCTGTTGTTTTATGTTATTAGTGTTTTTTGTGTATTTTGTATTTGCATGTACTGTATGTGTGGTTGTACTGCTGCCTGCTGTCCTGGCCAGGACACTCTTGAAAAAGAGATTTTTAATCTCAATGAGTCTCTTCCTGGTTAAATAAAGGTTAAATAAAAAAATAAAAAATTGATTGATTAATTCATTCACAACAGCCCTGTAATAAAAATCAATACATTCTGAAGCTTATTAAGTATTGGTTAAAGCTCATTTGAAGCCAGTCTTGGTGGTGATGTAATAGATCATTGTAAAGGTGCTGCTGTTATTACGTATGAATCATATTGTTTGAGCTGAACCTATAACCAAAACAGATAAAGAAGGCTGGATGGCCAGCCAAGGGGCTTCAGGTAAACATATGGCAGCTTGACATAAGCCACTGGTTCTGAGGATCCTGGTCCACTTAGTTTGGAGACCAAACACTGAGGTCACACTGAGGTCAAGAACATTCAATCAATCACTTTCTGCAGCCAGGCATTAAGACGTCACGGTGATGTTTGGGTTAGCACTAGTGGAAATTTAGTTTTGCCAAGACACTTGCTGTCATGGAAATGTATAAATTTGAATGGGTTTGTGTGTATTTTGTAAACATTAACAAAGGTTTGATAGCATTCCAAAATATCCACAAATTACAAAGCCCTAAGATTCTCACTTTACGGAGAAAAAAACCGCTTAGCCTTTGACTTGTTTTTATCAAATTCCTGCTTAATATGTCTTTTTAAATCCATGTATACAAAACAGAATAACACGGGGGACCACTGTATTAAGGCAACTCTCAGTGAAGTGAGTATGTGGTTTTCACCTCCGCCTAGTGCACACTTTATTACACTATCTTTCATTTAAGTTGACTAAACAATAAGTAGCCTACATTCTATAGGTTTGTGCAGGAAACACAATATGAGCAGGGAAGAATCCTACAGCTGTATGTGTGAGGTGTTAACACTCAGTATGCATAAAGGGACAGCGCTCTTTAAATACAATATGCATTTATAAATGTTCACACACCTTAGAGACAACAGTAGCTTGTAAAGCAGGTGTTTGAATGAAGTTAAAAACAGGACAATAAACCCCACTGTGAGAAATCCTTTTAAACCTGCTTGCTGTTTTTACACTATCTTTACTCACTGATTTATTCAGTCACTGTTTCATTTCCCTGTCGACTCTTTTTTTCAAACCTAAATGGAATAATAATAAATTCAAACCACAAAATAGTGATTCATTTCCTTTAAGCCAGCCAATGTTAACTTGCATAAATGTCTCCACTTGGGTGTTTTCTTACCCCCTTTTGTAGCTTCTTCAGTTCATTTGATCAGTTTGTCTCTCCTCCTCTGGGCACCTGTGGTTTGTGCTGGAATACCAAAAGCCTGTTTTTGTTTTTTTCAGCCCCACCTGCTCAGAGAAGTCACCAGACTCTTTCAAAAGGCACTGCTTTGGGACTGACTCCAACTGGCATAACACCCAAGTGCTCAAGTCAGATTAGTGCTAGACAGACATCAGGTAAAAGACTGTACGCTCAGTGTCACACGCACTCTTGGCACAGTGGCTCTCTGCTGCTAGCCAGAGACACCAACGTACCACTTCAATTTGGACTCTTCTCTTCCTTTTTCTTCTAATAAAAACTATGCAGATCATCTATAAAAGCCCTATACGTTTTTTGACATTTGACTATGTTGTTCTAGTGTGTGTGAGAGACCCCAAACACAAGAGTCTAATATATTGATGCCCACTCTTACCTCTGTGTCTGTCGCTGTACTTGATGTCAATGAGGATCTCTTGTCATAAGCTTGTGTGGCCGTGTGTGTGGACAAGTCTGCAACAGGAGGCAAAAATGAGTGTGTGTGGTTTGGTTTGGGTGACAGGAGTGACAGGAGTGACAGGGGTGAGTTCTCTCTGGGTAAGGGAGAGTTAGAAGGGGTGGGCTGGGGTGAAGGCTGCGGGGAGAGGGTTCCCATCTCAATGGCCAGGTCCTCGGTGCAGGCCAGGCCACGGCTGCGGAAATAGTCATCTGTGTCTCTGTCGATCACCAGCAGCCTGGTGCGGTGCTCCACCTCACGGATACGTTCCACCACCTGCAGGGAGGAGAGACAGTAACAGAGAGGGGCGTAAAAGACACATGAAAGTTATGACAGTAGTGTGATGTCATTCAGGGCATGTTGTTCAGGGCATGTTGTTCCCTCTGAACTGGCCTGCATATAACATAGTTTGCATAACAAAGACAACCAGTGATTCCCACAAGGCTCACATTGACCCATTTTAGTACACCCCCCCCCCCCTCCTCCTCAGGCAGGCAAAAGAAAAAGTGGTCCAACAGGTATAGAACTCATTGTTTGTACCTCAGAGAGTGCATCTCTTTACCACGCAAGCACTTGTCTGTGATTCCTTAAAACATTCATTTTATTGAGCCATCACTCACTTGATGGTGGCTTTCCTTCTCCACATTCTCCCCGTTCACCTCCACCACCCGGTCTCCTGGTCGCAGCCCGGCCAGATCAGCAGAGGAGCCGGGCTCCACTTTGCGGATGAACTGTCCGCCTTTATTCCTCTCACCGTGCAGGTGAAACCCATAGCCGCGCTCTCCCTTGGTCAGGAAACAGAGCCTGGGTCTCAGCTCGCTCTCCATCCCAGCGCGTCAAAAAAAAAAACAGGTCAATGTGTCTCAGGAGAATAAACAGGCGATTGTCCCAAGAGCGGGGGAAAGTCTCTGGCTCTTAATCCAATGTACGGCTGCGCGCTCCAGTGACCAAAAGATCATCATCATTTAGCATCCACAATTGTTCTGAGAGCCCACATCAAAAACTAGGCTAAAACTAACGAGTTTTTAATCCATCATGCAAGTGTTAGGTGCGCAAATATGAGCGCGCAAAAATGGTGCGCACGCGTACATAAAATAGTGGCCAAAAACGGCGGACAGGGGCTAAATCCCGTCCATCGGAGGAATAATCCAAGAGATCAGAGATTAGAAAGCTTTTCCTTGCACGTAACACTTAATTCTCCTCGCCAACTGGGCGTGTGTCCTCCTGTCCGACCCGGTGAGAGAATAAAGAGGCGTGAACAACAGATGCCACTGTCCCCCGCAGCGCACACCTGACGAAGCAGCGCAACAGCGTGCGAACAGTAATGAGGCTGTTGTTAGGAGTTACTGTAAAGACATTATTTGTTTAGTAATTCAATAAATTCGCAACCAAGATGCGTTTTAAATGCGGCCAAGGACAGTTGCTCCTGGTACAGCCCCTCTAGAGAGGCAGAGGCTTGCCTCGAGTGCTGGATGTGAAACCAGACTGTGTGACCTGAGAACGGAAATCGTCCTTCTGTCCTCTATCCCTGTCTTCACTGGAGATCAGTAAAGCCAAGGGATTTAATGGTTCATGAAATATAAACTCAGGCTTACTTGCATTTACCCATTTTAAAAAGAGTCTATCAAATACTCCAGGACAGCCAAGTTTAAATTGTTTTGTAGACAAGTATTACATATACTGAAGTATCAAAAGAAAAAGAAAATAATCATAATACAAAGTGGCTGCTGTCAGTCTTATACTATTATATCATTATTACTGATGTGATATGTATGTAAAATCTCAATTTGAAACGTAATATAGCTTTTAAATAAATGCAGAGAAGTGAAAAGTGATAGTAATGTTTCTCTCTGAAATATAGTAAAGTAGAAGTATAGAATGGGGTACCTTAAAATTAGAATTAACAGAACTTGAGTGCACTTGTTACTTTACACCACTGCCTACAGCTTTTGGTGGGGGAAAATCCTAAACACTGCTGATGTACCCATGAGCAACACACATATGCACAAATATGTAATTATTGCCTCCAGATCCCTCCTGTCAAGTTGCCCATAAGCATTCAGCTGCCCAGTAGCCAACAGTAAACTGTAAGCTCAGTGCAAATGTATACATGTGAATGCTCAGATAGCTCTCCCTTAGTTAAGAACAGCATTAAGGATTAAAAACCAACACTAAACAACACAAAAAAGCTACAGCATGCTGCCAAAAGACAGTGTGGCTTGTAGCCAGACAAAGACAGGTGTAACTATTAACATTAACAAAGGCTTTGTTCCATTGTTGTGTCCCAGTAAGCCATGGCAGTCAGACAACATGCAAAGACACACCTAGTGAGATGCCGTCAATATTGCTATTAATTACACCTGTGGTTTTCCTGCTATGTCACACCTTTTACTCTGTAGAGAAGTATCATACCAAACAAGAAGGTATGTTCAAATTGTGATGTATTTTAAGCAGTAAACAACAGGCCGGCTGCAAAAATTCAATCATGTTTTTATGAATCCAGGCTGTGGTTGAACTAATGTAATTATTGTGTTCCTTCTCAAATTAAATGTTCTATTCATCATGCCTTTAAAGGTGCCCTGCCACACGTATTTCATTACTTTGTGGTAATGTCTGAAGTCCTACCATGGACTCTATAACATTTTTTTGTAGAAAAAAATGCCTTGGTTACCTTGTTTCAAGCCATTCTAGCGTTTTATAGAAAGCCTGCAGGAAGACTGGGCTTGATTTCTGCCAGTTCCCATTAATATTCAACGAGCTAAGCTGATTGACTCTGATTGGCTAACAGCTAGCCAATGACAGACTGGTTATCAGCATCCTTTACCCAACGCAACTGGACGAGCTCATGAATAGTAATGAGCTCAGGCAACATGATGTCAGACTGACCAGCTTTTATAATTGGCCTGATTTCTCTGCTTATTTCTTTTCAGTGGCTAGAGCTGACAGAGGAGGTAACAGTTCATTTTCACATTCACGACATAACACAAACACATATGGACCTGACATGTTTCAAAAAAATACAAGTAAAAATGGTTTTGTGTGGCAGGGCACCTTTAAAATGTTTATATCTGCCCTTTCAAATGTCTTAGAGTTAGAAGTGTTTAAAGCACCCATATTATGCTCATTTTCAGGTTCATAATTGCATTTTGAGGTTGTACCAGAATAGGTTTACATGGTTTAATTTTCAAAAAACACTATTTTTGTTGTACTGCACATTGCTGCAGCTCCTCTTTTCAGCCTCTTTTCCGCCTGTGTTCAGCTCTCTGTTTTAGCAGCAGAGTGATACATCTACTTCTTTACCATCTACCGTATGTAGTGAGTCACACATGCTCAGTAGCTATAAGGCTCACACCAGATAGCTGTTTGTTTCTTTAACTTCAGTCAGTTACAAGGCAGGATTAGCAGGGTTTTAAACGACTTCTTCTAAACAAGGGCGCACTTCCAACTGTTGAATACCTGCAGAAGAGGGACATGTAAGTAATTATTTTGTAGATTATGGTGTACTAGTGTGTGTTGTAGCAGTGTTTTGCCATTGAGAACGAGCCAGCATGCTAGCGCTAGTACGCTACGGTTAGCCCGTCGTTTCGGCTAGTAACGTAAAAAGCCGTGCAGATTTTAAACAGCTCACGGAGACTGAAGGCAGGACACATTCAGAAACCCGTATCTCACTCAAAACAGCATGGATGTTTTTTTTTCCCAAGTTTGTATGTGTGTGGAAGCACCAGAGACACAAAATAACAACCCAAATTCCAGAAAAAGTTATTTTTTCATAATATGGGCACTTTAATAAAGTGCATTTAACAACTTCTTGCATAGGGCAAGATGTAACCAGCCAAGTTGTTAAATTGATAAACACAACCAGCTTTCAAAAATAAGGAATTGGGACTCCTTACTGTCTTTAGTAGCCTACATTGTATATTTCAGGAAAAGTATTTATAGAGGACTTAAATAATAAAAGGCTATATATGAGTTTACTGATGATGCACTGGAATTTGTTACATTTATGATATTGTTATTTTCCCTCCATTTGCAACAGGCAAACTCCCTCTGCTGGAATCAAAGGCAAACTTGAAACATAACCTTCACATCCAGTTTCTGTAAGCACATTTTTTTATTTGGTGATAAACAAATTAAGCACTAACAGTACAAAAATATTTAATCTCATATAAAGTGTAAAAGGTGTCGTTCTAGTGTTAAATCAAACTATGATGAAAATATCCTGAACCACATTCACATTGTTTAGCTGGGATGCATGTTTCCAGTGTGTCTGCATATGGTTGAACTTTTCTTGTCCAACATTTGGTCACGGCTCAGACAAAAACTTATAAGACAACTGAATCAATGTTTAACTTTGCTTTTTAGCCTGTGCGGTGGGGGAAACAGGTGTGGGCAGAGGCTCCTTCTGTGGCCTCTCGTGTTTAACAGGAGATTCTTGTTCTGGTTCAGTTTTTGTTGTAAAGGAAGAGGTTGGATTTGGAGACCGTGGGGATCCAGCTTTAGGCCTCTTTGTTGGAGAGATTTTGTGGGCGGATGGACAGCTGTGCTGGTTCAGACACACAGAGCAGAGAGGGTTGACAGGGAGACAAACCTGTTGTCCGAAACCCACGAGAAGCCAGTTGATCTCACTCCACAGCTCCCTACGACAGAGTGAGAGAGGAACATCACCAGCTTACTTTAAACCTGTCTTCATAGATTTTTGATTTTCAAGTGTCGCCTTATATCAGTCAACACATCGTACGTTGAAGAGTTCCTATCAATCCTGATGTGCTGTATGTACCTAGGTCAGACTGGGTGACTCTGATCTTTATCAAACTTTATTCTTAATCGTCACATACACACACACAGTACAATGTAGTGGAATTCTATTACTGCATTTAACCCATCCTAAGTAGTAGGAGCAGTGGACAGCTACATACAGCATCTTGCTCAGGGACACTTTGACATGTGGCCGGATGACCTGGGATTGATCTGCCAACCTTGTGGTTGTGGGGCAACCATTTTACCTCTGGGACACAAGCCACCCAATAGGCTTGAGGCTTGTGGCCTGGATTTGTTTGAACTGTTCAAACAAATCTATATGGTCTTGTATGGTTCAGCAATGAATTGGTTATGCTGTTACCTTGGTAACCACTCCTCCAGGGCCTTGCGTGTTTCTTCTGGGTTCTTGGTTGGTTTCTTGAGCCAGCCGAGCCGATTAGAGATACGATGCACATGTGTGTCCACGCCTAAACGGAATTAATCAACATTACACAATTTAGCGTGCGCACACACACATTTACAGATTTGCATTTCTAAAAAAACAGTAAATGGTGATGTGGACTAGCGTACTTGTTGCAGATTTACAGTATTATTTCTATTTCCATGCAAGCTATTATTTTTCTGTTGCAACTTTATCAACCGGACTGAAGCTTGCTGTTCTATGTGAATTCAGGCTGCTCTGTTATAATTTATCTATTTTATTACGTTTGATTTGTAAGTGATTGTGCATGCTTCAGGAGTGTGTCCCTACCAATGCCGGACACTTGGTCCCAGGCGATGTCCATAGCCAAGTGAGCCATCTTAGGTCCAACTCCTGGAAGGCGAACCAGCCCCTCCACGCTATCTGGGATGTCCCCTCCGAATTCTTTCTGCAGCATGGCCGATGTCAGTTTCAGATACTTCACCTTAGTCTAGAGAAAGGAGGTGCGAAAACCATTCAATAAACCCGAACAAAGAAGGAGGGTGAGAAGGTAGAAGCATGGCTTCCGTAAAACACAAAAAAAGACTTGTGTGTTACCCTCCAGAAACCGACAGGGTAGATGAGTTTTCCCAGTGCTTCATCATCAGTTGTGAGTATATTTTCTACAGTGCAGCCGTGAGCTCGGAGCTTCTGCATGGCTGCTGCTGTCACCTGGTCCTTGGTCTGACTGGACAGCATGAGTGAAACCAACACCTGGAAACGTCTCACCTGTGCCGACAGAGAAGACAACAGAGGAAACGAGATGAATGAATTTCAACTAGGGAATTGTGTAGACATACAGGGGCGTTGGACTGGGGAGGAAAAGGAGACCGAGTACCCAGGGCCCTCATGTGAGGAGGGCCCAAAAAGATGCTAGAATGAACAGCTGTGGATGCGGGGAGGGGCCCATAGAAAATGCTTTTCTACAGGGCCCAGAATTTTGTGCTACGCCCCTTTAGACATAATTCTTTTTTTTTTTTTAAATCTCAACCACACTTACATGAGCAGGAGCCTCTGTGTTGTAGCATGTCTTGGCTCCCATGTTATCTACAGGTGCATCACGGCTGCTCCTCATCTCACGGATGCATTCTAACTGTTTCTTCCAGTCGGGAGGTTCCCAGTGTTCTATCTTCACCGGTGTAACACTTTCATCCTTGTCATATTCCACTTTTAGCTGTTTCTTCCTGCGGCTATGTGAAGACAACGGTAAAGTGTCCGTTTCTGTTTTTGGATGGCAACTGCCTGAATGAGCAGAGGGGAGAGAGAATGAGAAATATTTGACCCAGCATGGCAATACAGGAAGAAAAAACACTATGTAGACAAAAGTATGGGCATTAATTTGCTGCCCTTCAGGAAAAGCTATCCACCAAAGCTGCAAAACTTTTTTAGCTTGAGACTCGAAGCAATGCCTATAGTGCCCCCTCCTCACAATTTGGTCACATAAGCATAAGCATGCATGTCCTCTGTGTTCAGCAGCGTAACGTAAACATTACCCGTTGATAAGGGGGCCGAGGAGGGTCTTTGCTCAAAGATCCTCGCCTCCTCCTCCTCCACCTTCACGGCCACAGAGGAAACTGGATCCACACTTCTGTTGGTAAGTTTGGACCTGAGAGAGTCCGCAGGTACACAGCGAGCATTTTGACCACCACTCCGAGTGACAACAGACCTCTGCATGAAATAAGGAGAAGTCATATTAAAACACTGGACTACATAGCCCCTCGTGCTGCAGCGGACGTGAATCATTTAGATTAAGCGAAAGTTAGTTTCTCATTCGTAGTTTATGGTCACGAGACCAGAGAAGTTGAATCCACTTTTAAAATAAATGCACGAAGGAAATAATGATAGTAGTAGTAGTAGTAGTAGTAATAATAATAATAATAATAATAATAATAATAATAATAAAATCTTGCCCCCTCCCCTCCATGCCAAAACGATTAAAGAACGTTAAAACGGAATAAAAAAAACATTGGAAAAAATATTGTCATTGAAAACACAGAATGCAAATATATCAATATTGCATAATTAATGCCTGTGTTTTATATTTCGTTGTTGGTTTTTTTCAGTGCCAGTGTTTCCCTTTACAATGCCGAAACGCTGTTCTAGCTCCATAACAGCGAATGACTCCAATGAGGAACTAACTTCAACATCGTTACCATGTTTAAATGGCTGCTAACCGTTGGGTAGCTGTTCAATGTTATGGTAAACATGTAACTTATCACTATCTACTATTCGAGTAGTCAACAGTTTTACGAAGCAGAACAGTTACTATTGTGTAGATGTTTCGCTCTTCATTTGTCATGATATAAACCCAGACTAAGTGGCTTTTAGCATAGTTTGGCTTTAGCTTGCTCAGAACTACAGTTCCCATCAGCGAAAGTAACAAACGTGTTTTTGTAGGAAGTGCTCCTGTCACAGCATTAGTGTGCCATCCGGTTGAGGAGTGGAGGACTGTCTGCCTGGACAAGAACAAGCTTTCAGCAGCGAATACGGAGTTGTATCAATGCACAGACGTAGACGGCTCTGTTGGCGGCATATGGACGAAGCTGTGAATCTATGAAACCGAAAGCTTATCTACAATAAGGTGAGAGGAGAGGCAGGAGTTGTTTTTCAAACGTACCAGACCTTGAATGCCACAGAGTAACGCTAGCTCATGACAGGGAATGTAACGTAAAGCGTAGCTAACGGTTCTGTAGCGCCATTGTGTATTTCTCCTGATTATACCATGTTTATGTTGTCAAGTGTCCACATATATAATTTGCTCTGGTCGGAGGCTACCTTGCACCGATGTGGTGGTGGTGGTGGTTGTTGTTGATGAACTAAAACAGAACAGTCGTTGTCTGCTCACTTCCCCTCCCCTCTGACTCTGTCAAGTCCACATGACAGCAGATTGTCCAAACCTGCCCCCCGGGTTTACTTACACATTTACAGACTGGGACTTCAAACTTTAGTTCAACGGTGGGTGGGAGACTTAAAGGGTCTGTTCACACCCAGGTTACATAAAAACATACTCCTTTACATCCAGTTGTATTCAGCCATGCATAGTGTACACAAGTTCGTTTTTTAATATTTAAAGATAGTGTCATGCTGCCACCAACTTTGTCTGGTCCGGTGTCAGAGGCAAGACAATATCCACCACACAAAGTAGCCTATAGTATGCAACCCTTTAATGAGAATACATTGATATAAGAGGTATAGAGCCTTCCCCTTTTCCGCCACCTGAAAACACCATAAGGAGACACACAAACAACCGTTGTTTTTTTTATAGTGGATAACCTCATCCGAAGTAAAGGCCGTTTCTGCAAGCAATATTAAAAAAACAAAAACACAATTGAAGCATTAACCTTCACTGAAGAACAGCAGAGGTACAATTTCACACATTAAATGCAACATATTTACTCTATGACCGTGTCCATTGTTTAGGCCGGCATCTGCTAATTAGATCGATCATGAAACGATAGCTCAAGATCTGAGATCACCTCAGCTAAACAATCCATAAAAGAATTCTGTCAAAGGCTTAGGAGACAAAATGTAAATAATGGCAAAAATGTCAATATTCATCAAATAGAAATTTTATTTCATCATAGATAAGATCACTTCAATAAAATATTTATTACAACTCCAAACTGTCCAAATGTCAAGGAATTTAATTGTTGATGTTAAACAACATTTTACCATTGTGCCTCTAGTATTTTATGATGTACAGTGGTAGCGCCTTTTTAAAGGCTCAGTGCAAATTGATTTAACAATTGCAATGGGTTCTGGTTGTTACTGTGACCATATATCTAATTGCTAGCAGGCAAGCCATATCAAGCTACATTTAGAGAATGTCCGATGCAAAATTTCCTAAATGTGTGTTTCTTTTTCTTCAGGCAGCCATCAGCCTGTTTAGTCACTTCACTTCTCCAGGTTGGGCCATGAATAAGCAACCCAGCAAGGAGAGTCTTAAGGACAAGGTGAAGGGGATCTTTGGGCTGGGACCCCCGCGCCCACCGAGCAAGCAGAGTGAAACCAGACCATCTGAGTTTATCATTACAACTGACATCATCAAGGTGTGCAGAAGATACCGAGCATCCTTGCACTTTCATACACACTCAAAGTCACCATGCTTTTTTCCCACATCATGTTTTGCAAGGTGTCATGGCCTTTCCTCTTCCCCTTGATGTTTTTCAGGAGCTCCAACCGGACTGCGGTCTGAGTAACCGTGTTCGAATGATGAACCACGTGTGCGAGCTTGCCAAAATGAAAAAATTTGAAGAGGTGAGTCTGCAACGGGTGTGCCGTTGTTGGTAATGCGGTACATGTAATCTTCTGTGTTTGTCAAAGTGTGTGTGTGTGTGTGTGTGTGTGTGTGTGTAGCATGCAGTGGAGGCTGTATGGAAAGCTGTGGAGGACATGCTGACTCCAGAGCAGCCACCTGAGGCCAGACATGCTGTCCTGCAACTGCTGAGGTCCATTATACAGGGACAGGTATATAGACACACACAAGCAAATATGAAATGTGAATATAGTTTCTGGCTTTCATAAAGTCGTGTTTACTGTTTATGTGAAGGGTGAGCGGCTCGGCCCTCTGAGAGCCTACTTCTTCAAGGTGATCAGAGACTACCAACCGTGTAACGAGGACCTCTCTGATAGGCTGGAAGTCTTCAAGGCCTTAACCGAGAACGGGAAAGACATCACTTACCTGGAAGAGGACATAGGTAAAACTTAAAAAAATAAGCTTGTAAACTAGATTGCTTCATACTAGATTGTTGGATTTGTTCAAGCTAATATGAAACAACTTTGTAGTTATGTTTGTAGTTGTAACTTGTAAAGGCATGGCTGGTCTTTTACACACCTTGTTCATGGGTAATGTTTTTTTTCTGTTCTTGCTTCGTTTTCTCCTCTCTCCCAGCACGCTTTGTCCTCCTGTGGATGGACATAGGTCTCACCTCCGACTTTCTCCACGTTCTTGTAAATCTGGTGAAGTTCAACAGCTGCTACCTGGACCAAAATGTCTCCATCATGGTCCAGTAAGTTAGAGATACAGCCAGATATACACATTTCTGTTTGTTTGTTTTTATCCAGAAAATGTGATTGACGTACATTTTACATGATTGTTCTGTTGTGCTCTCTGTAGGAAAATCTGTTTCCTGTGCAATAGGACAACATCTTCAACAGATATTGAGGTGGGTATTTGTTCTTTTTTTCTTAATGTTACTTTTAGATTTCTGTTAAACTGAAGCAACTATAACTGCAGTTTAACATTTAACATTTAGTTGTCAACCGAGAAGAACAATCAACACATTCTTCGTTCAAAGTTAGCATTCAACAGTACATGCTGAACTTCCCTGCTTAAATGTTTCTGTTGTTCACTGGTAGTAAGACACATTATTGAGCCAGTGAAGTCATCTATATGGTTCAGAGGCTCACAGGTCCAACAAATAATGTGAGAACTTTCTTATTTTTCCTCAAATGTGCAAAATCCCTGGTCCAGACCATTATATACAGTAAATTTGGTAAATGTGACTAATAGCCATTCTTTTCACCATCGGGGGGAAATAAAAAATTTGATCTTGGAATAAATTATGAAGAACCTGAAATCAAACAGTTTATTCTACTTAAATTGTGTGGGCTTTACTTATCACAAGGAATACTGTGTTTGCTCAATGTGTAATTTAAAAGCACCATGTTGCCATAGCAAATTGAGGCATGCAGGGAAGAAATCTTATTTTAAATTATCTGTACTTTCCATATGGTTTTATTGTAAACAAACAATTATTATATAAACATCATCAATACTTATTAACTACATAATTAACTATGCCAATCTAGTAAAACCTACTCTACTGTTGAATTTATAAACCTCAGAGTTGTATTGTTTCTTCTTCAAAGCACCGTGTAAAGGTAGTGAAGTCAGTTGGTTTGTGTTCAACACTAGTCTCAGTTGAGGTTGGGCTGCAGGCCTTTGCATATGTTCGATGCTGATCCGCTGTGTGTGTGTGTGTGTGTGTGTGTGTGTGTGTGTGTGTGTGTGTGTGTGTGTGTGTGTGTGTGTGTGTGTGTGTGTGTGTGTGTGTGTGTGTGTGTGGTGTTATGGTGTATGATGTGTCCAGGTGGCACTACAAGTACTGGATGCAGTGGTGTGTTACAACTGCCTGCCCTCAGACTCTCTCACTGTGTTCATCATCACACTCTGTCGTACTGTCAACGTCAAGGAGTTTTGTGAATCCTGTTGGAAGGTGAACACACACACACTTACTTTTTCTTTCATCTGAGGGCTCTGATGCAAAGTGGCATTATTCCTAACTGCCTCCTCTGTTCTTCTCTCCTCTGTTGTTTCTTGTTCCCCCGTGTTGTGCTGCTCTGTGCTTCTGCAGTTGATGAGGAAGGTGTTGGGGACTCACCTCGGCCACAGTGCAATTTATACCATGTGCCGTATAATGGAGGAGAGGTATTATCCATGGTTTAAACAGTTTAAGCATTTTTCTGAGCTTGTGGTGCATTACTGAACATATACTATTGTGATTGGAGGGGGGGGGGGGGGGGGGGTAGGTTTCTCCTGTTATGTGTGTCTCTCTAACTACCTGCAACCTCCACCAGAGTGTACATGGAGGATGCACCATTGTTGAGAGGAGCTGTATTCTTTGTTGGGATGGCACTGTGGGGCGCACACAGACTCCCCGCCCTCAAAAACACACCTACACTAGTTCTACCATCTTTCTACAAGGTAACACATATATACAGTACATGTACTGTACACTGTTCCCAGTGTGTGCTGATAGTAAAAGTTAATGTTATCTGGGCCAAAATGATATTATTGCTTGCATGAAAACAAAACTAATGCATTCTTGGCAAAAAGGCAGTTTTTCTGTTCAAAGATTGCTCTGTCACTTTGTGCTGTGAAAAACATATATTTAAATGCATGCTGCTTTGCCAAGTACAAAATTGTGTGACATAGGTTGGATCTCCCTTTGTCTTATTAGTGTTAGTCATACTATAGATATTTTCGATCAAGCAGTATACAGTGTGGCTTTATTAGCTGTTCCCCTGTCCCTACTCTCGCATTGCCAGACCAGTCTCCTCAGAGCTGTGTCAGCGCTGGAGTATGGTCTGGCTACACCGCTTATCTACTCTAGGATAAGGCTTGTTTGTATTTCTTTAAACAATCACAACCGTCCTGGGCGGTACAAGCCCCCAGATGCAGCAGCGGTGCCCTTGCAAAATAGATAGCAGAGATAGTGGAAGGGGAAGGACATGTGAGAGATCCGCCAGATGTTTTTTTTTTTATTTTTTTTTTTATTTTTTTTTTATAGATGTATAGAAGAGCCAAGATTGAACAACAATGAGTAAAGATACATGAGATATTACTCAATAGAAGGCAGTCTGAAAAAAAAAAACAATATACCTGATACTATGAACATAATAAATTAATTGTGATGATGACTGTTGCTGTCTGACCTCTGCCACTCAGGCCATGTCGTGTGCCAATGAGGTGGTGTCCTATGAAATCGTCCTCTCCATCACCAGACTGATCAAGAAGTACGGCAAAGAGCTGCAGGTGGTCACCTGGGACATCCTGCTGGGAATCATAGAGCGACTGCTGCAACAGATCCAGGTACACACACACACACACACACACACACACACACACATACTACACATGTATGCACGCACGCACGCATGCACACAGATTAAAATACCAGTGCTTTTTTGACCAAGTGGGCTGTCTCATCTGTCTCACAGACGATAGGCAGTGCGGAGTTGAAGGCCATCGTTTATGAGCTGTTGACCACAGTAGAAGAGCTGTACGAGCAGAATGGATACCACGGCTCCACAGAGAAGTTTTTCATTCTGGTGGAGAAATGTGCTGACAAGAGACCGGTTAGTGCTTTTGAGTTTCCATCCGTTGGTGTCATCCTGTGTTCTCATTTGGTCCTTTTTAACATACTGCTTCTTCATTTCTAATCTGAATCTTGTTTGTGTGACAGGATGCATCAGTGCTCACCCTCATTTCGTACAGAGCCCAGTCTATCCAGCCAGCCAAGGACGGCTGGATTCAGAGCCTTCACCGCCTCATGGAGAAATTCTTCAGGTAGGACGCACATGAGGAGGACGTTTTATTTGTTAATCACCATCTCGATCCCTGTCTGATCCCATCTCTGCTGTACCATAATCTTCCCTGTCCCTTTTTGCTATCTTACTGACTCTCTGAAAGGAACGAGACTCGCAGCGTGATAAGGATCAAGGTGCTTCATATCCTGTCCTTCGTTCTCAGTACCAACCGACAGCTCTACGAGGTCTGTACGCAGACATACAGGCACATTTGCTTTCTGACTAACTTTAAAGTCCGCTGTTACTTTTTTTGCTGTTGTACACTGATGTATAAGCCAATAAAATTCAACAGCATAAAACACTTTTGCTTATTTTCTTCTTTGACTTGTTCCAGGATGAGTTGATTGAAATGGTGGTGATCCCCCAGCTCAGTGGGATAGCTGAAGACCGGGACCTGGCCGTCCGAAAACAGGCCACCCAGCTACTGGTGGACCTCGCTGAGGGCTGCAACACACACCACTTCACCAGCCTGCTGGACATTATTGAGCGGGTACACATATACATTCACACAAGCACGCACGCACACATGCACACGTACGTTCACGTCTCACTTCAACCTTATGAGGTCATTTAGTTCGGTCCATTCCATTGAAGTCATTCCTGTGTTTTTTCTCTGTAGGTGTCCAGTCGCTCTTTGGTGTGTTCGGGTTCCTTGGAGGTTTCTGAGAGAGATCCCACAGCAGAGTCTCCTATGGAGGACGTCAGGACTGCTATACTGGGCCTGCTGGAAATCCTGCAGGTACACATGAGGGCTGGATTAAAAAAAAATCATTAAGATTAATGTGAAGTTATTTCCAAAAAAGATACAGTTTAAAAGGATCTGAAATTTGAATACTCTATAATGTTCTTATCTCTTACAAACTTAATTTGTTTTGATGTTTACAAACTTCTTCAATTGGCCGCCAGCAGAAAGAACAATGTATTTTCAGTCATTTTACATAAGCATGTTTACAGATATTAATGCAGTCTGCCTGATAGCTATCTGATGCCGTTTAAGGTCTCTTCTTATCAGTAATGTTCGTAGACATAGCAGAAAATAAATATCTTCACTATTGATTCCGGTAGTATTAACTTCTCTTGAGTTTTATCGTTAACCTAAGACAACCAACTACAAGTTTTGAGGTTTTCTGTGAATGTAATGAGTCTGGTGATTAACCTCCATCTTTTTCTCTCCTCGCAGAGCAAGCTTTACAGCCTACCAGCCAGTCACGCTAGTCGTGTGTATGAGTTGCTTATCAGCCACTTGCAGCTTCACTACAAGAGCAAGTACTGTTCAGCTATCGCCTCCAGTATTAGACTACAGGTAGGGGCAGGATTCATTTTTTTTCTGTGCACATTTGTGCATCCTTTACTCCATTTGTAACATACATGCATGCTGACTTCCTTTTCTTTCACTTTTGTTCTCTCTGTCAGGTGTTTGACTTTTTCCTGCTGATGAGAGCGGACTCTCTTCACCGTCTCGGAGTGCCCAACAAAGACGGGGCCATGAGGTTCAGCCCTTACTGCTACTGTGACACAGGGTGAGGACGCACACAGCTTATCTGCATCAGTTTTGCTCATAACAATCCAGTCAACTAAATATTAACAGGACTGTTAATTGTGTCCTTTGTTGTTTTAGAGAGCCAGAGAAGCGTGTCAGTGAAAAGAAGCCTGCAGGTTCAACATCTCCTCCTGCTGGCAACCCTGCTCCCCCCACTGCTCCTTCCACTTCAGCAGCCTCAATACGCTCAGCCTACCTGCCCTACGCACCCGCCTTCAGTGTTCTCCTGCAGTGCCTCAAGATGGTACACCCAATTATTGTCTCCATCTCACAGATAAGTGGCATACATAGAGTATGTCTGCTGTAAAATACTGAGTATTGCTAATGCTCCAGGCTTTATTTCCCATTTGTAGCAAATTACTTTGCATAGCACACAGATGCACTTGTAACAGATGGTTGCAGGGATTTTCCTGCTATCTTTAAAGATATCAGACATGGTTTATTTTTCTCTTGTAGGAGACCGATTGGAAGGTGCTGAAGCTGGTTCTCGACAAGCTGCCGTGGACGCTGCAGTACAAAGTGCTGCTGCTCACGTCACCATGCAGCTTGGACCAGCTCTGTTCTACACTCTGCTGCATGGTAGTGCAAATAAAGACAAGCATGCAAATCTATACCTACAAGTCTGGACACGTGAATTTGCTTGCGTACAAATGTCACAATACATCTTTGTCTGTGTGCTCATAGGTGACGGATCGGCTGATCTCAGAGCGCTTGAAGAAGACCCCAGAGGGATTTTCCCGCACTGATGTTCAGCTGGCAGTGGTTCCTGTCCTCACAGCAATCACCTCCTACCATAACTACCTGGATCAGTCGAGACAGGTACAACCAATTGTCCGTAGAAAGTAATAGCATGTAATGAACATTTTTAGGATGTTCTTAAGCTTGCATGTTGGGTTTACTGACTGCCAGATGATAAACATTTGGGCAACAGCTTCCCATTATGTCAGTATACCAGCCCCTCCACACAAATACATGGAGGCAGTTATTTCCATGCTGGAATGACGTTTGTTAATTTCCTTTCCCCTGTACAGAGAGAACTTGTTCAGTGCCTCGAGACCGGCCTCATTTACCGCTGTGCCAAGCAGTGTGTGGTGGCTCTTACAATGTGCACGGTGGAGATGCCTGACATCATGATCAAGCTGCTCCCCGCCCTTATTGTCAAGCTCACCCACATCTCTGCAACTGTTGCCATGGCATCTCCTATGCTTGAGTTCCTCTCCAGTGAGCACTGAAAGCCTTTCTGAAAATGCTTATAATAAAAAGTTTCTTTACCATTGTTGAGTGTTCAAGGTCAGTTAGTCCCTTCAAAGTTTTCTGTAAAGAAAGTGTTTGGTCGATGTGTTCTTTCTTCTGTTTTGTTTCATAGCTCTGGTGCGCCTGCCCCATCTGTATGCCAACTTTGTAGCCGAACAGTATGTCAGCGTGTTTGCCATCTCTCTACCCTATACTAACCCTTCCAAGTAAGTGCTCACATACACACAACACATGTGTACTCTCAAACGCACAGTCACACTCTGACCTATTTGTTTCTTCCATTCCCATCAGGTTTAACCAGTACATTGTGTCCCTGGCCCACCATGTCATTGCCATGTGGTTCATACGCTGCAGACTCCCGTTCCGCAAGGACTTTGTTCAGTACATCACAAAGGTGTGTGCTGGTTCAACTTCCTTCCTTTGTTGACTTATTTATGACTTGCAATGTCTATTTTGAACATCAGACACATGTAAACACACACAAAAACGCATGTGAATACTGAGAAAAAAAAAGAAGAGAAACAATACAGTACTGAGAGAAAGTACAAGATAATTACTCCCACATGGAAATCAATGTCATCGTCCTTGTGTTTTTTTTGTTTTTTTATAAAAGAAAATGTAACACTTGAGGAAATATTTTTATTTGATATGCTGTCACCCAATCCTGTAAAGAAAGGAGTCATCCAGTCATTATCAAATAATACTTTAAATAGAATTAAAAGCGTCTGAGCTGTAGCTTCATATTTAAATGACAGAGTGGTATCAATCTTCTTATTGAATTCTTGGCAAGAAAGTGAATACCGGTACGTGCATTTCAAAAATGTCAAACTATTCCTGTTAAGTCCCCTAAAAAGTTTAGACAGAATACAAACTGCAGACCTGTGACGTTACTATCACAGTGAATCTCGTCTATGCAATCATATAACATTTTACATTGAATGAGCCTTTAATCTTTTGACAGTTTTTTTTGGAGTTGTAGCAGACCCTGTATTGAAGTTAACTGCATTTCAGTTTTACATCTCTATTTCTTTACATTCACACCTCTGTCTATGTCTTCAGGGTTTGCGCTCCAACGCCCTGCTGCCTTTCGATGACGGTCATGAGCAAAGTTCATTTCGCGCCCGAAGCACCAGCCTCAACGAAAGGCCCAAGAGGTAAAACTCACACACACACACACGCACACACACGCACACGCACACACACAGCTGCAAGTGCTGACGTACGAACCAACAGCAGCACCACAAAGCCCAATGGGTTGTTACAATTGTTGTGTAAGAGGGTTTGGGTTGCCAAGGTAACGGGGGACTCAGCATGACTGGTACTGTGGCGTGATGGTTGCATGGACTCCTCAGGTTGCCATGGTGATCATTAGTTCATTTTATTTATTGTTTGTGGTTTTTACATTTAGAAATGTGTTCTTTTTCTGCCACAATTTGTTTTTTAAATTTTAAATTCACTTCTTCTAGTATTAAATGACATACAGGGGGTGGACAAAATAACATGAACAACACCTGTATAATATAATTTAAGGCAAAAGCCCTACATTGGATAGACAATTTTTGTTGGCACTCAGAGAGGCTTTCTCCCTGTGGCGGTAATTAAAGCTATAGTGTTTGTGTGTGTGTGTGTGTGTGTTGTTTTAAGGGATTGTATTATATTGTATATATGTTTGTGTTATTGTGTCCACCACCTGTAGCATATAAAAGTACATACAGAGCGATAACATTGGGAAAGAACAACCTGGTTTTCTTTCTCCTGCTGTCACATCTCACCATCTGACTGTTGTTTATGACCACAGTAAATACAGACAAAGAGAAATACACACTTTCTCTTTCACACAGAGGTGTAAGGAAGCTTTTCTCAACAAGGCGCCATTCTCATCTGTACGTAGTGGGAATGTTTGTCGGTTGTTTGTGTCTTTATCGCCCACAACTACCTGCGATTAAAAACAACCTAAGTAACTCATTACAACATAGTCTAAAAGATCACAAAGAGAAGAAGTGGACTGAACAGAAGTTTAATCAGTAAACTAACTGGGCTGTGTCTGTAACAGATGTTTGTTGTGATGCACAGTTTTGCCGCCAACTAAAAAGGGGATGAAGAAGAGATGTAGCCGTTTTTCTATTTGGGTGTGACCTATGACGAAAAGACACCAGTGTGGATGCACATGTTTTCCACACGAAAGCAGTGCTTAAGAAAGATGATGTGTCCTTGTTAAACCAATATTTCCACAGTGCATCACAGTGCACATTTCAAAGATCCAAAATAACTATAAAAAGAAATCCAATATAGTTTGAGACCACACCACACTCTCCGGATGGGCCGTTCCATAAATAATCTATATTCTCAATAGATAATCTAAATCTATCTAAATAATACACTGCTTCCCCATATATCTTATTATTTTTTGACTTTTTTTCACTGTAGTATTTTTATTTATATCCCCTCTCCTCCTTGTTGTAGAATTACATATGCTTACATAGGAAATAGTGGGCGCAGCCTCTTTGTATACGTATTTTCCCCCAAGTCTTCTCAATCTTGGTCGGGTCCCCTCACCTAATGGTTTAATTTAGAAAAATAAACTCCTAACACCCTTGCTGTCATTGCAATCAAGCACACTCCTCATTACAGCTTTTTATTGTAACACGTAGTGCCTCTGCTAACCTCAGTTTCTACTGATTTTCCATATAAACTCACTTTCAGTGTTCCATATTGTTATCATTCATCCCGTGATTTGTCCTTGTGCTGCTAATTGCCCACTGTTGGGTTGGAGGGCAGCATATGAATAATATAGCCTCTTCTCTTCTCCTCTCTCCCAAAAGCCTCGATTACCTTTTTAAATCTATTGAAGTACCAATTAAAACAATAATTAGAGTCTAATACTTCAATGGCTTCCTCAAAGTATTTAGTCCAGACTGGTTGTGCTCCAACCCTCTATTTAACCCTGCATTTCATTTTCAGTTGAATGTGTTCTTCTGTTTTAACTTCCATTATGTCAGGCCTGTGCTGAGTCCATCCTTACTTTACTTCTCCTGTACTAGTCCTTGGCTTCACTATATACCTGCTGTGTGAAATAATGTTTATTTTGTTGCTCTCCTGAATACTTTCTGTGTATATTTTCTTTTCTGAGTAGCAGAAGCTGTTTTACCCTCTGCTGTAGCTTGTCTGTTTTTCCTTTTTAAGTTGATGTTTATCCTTTTTTTATTTTTGTCCTCTTTTTCTTACTACGCTCTCCTGTAATCTGATTCATAGTGTTCACAGCTGTTAATTTTCACCTTGTTTTTGTTTTCCTTCAATTCTTCATTTGACCCCTTCCCTGCCTCCTGCGATTGGGTGCTGCGTTGTGGTTGTGGTTTTGGGGGGTGGTCGTATCATCCTGGATCCTTCCTACATTGCTCCTGGCCCCTGCCTTCTGTTGGGACCTTTGTGGCCCTTCCCTCCCTACCCTGACAACCCCCTTCTCCCCACCCCTCTGCGTGGCGTGTGCCCTTTGCTCTGGTGCTCGGGTGACGATTCCTGCTGTCTCCTGATATACCTCAATGCGCCACACTCTTCCCCCACACTCCCAAACCACCTCCACCCTCACGATGACCCACCCCCTTAACTGCCCACCGCCACCATATCGCCAACCCTGGCCCGCTACCCTCACCGTTTGCCATGGGTACTCATCACCGCCCAGTCTGCGGGCAGCAAAAGTGGCGAAGGCGGCAGCGGCGGTAGCCAATAGCAGCAGCTCTCCAGTTAAAGAGCTGAGGGACCTGTCAGCCATGGATGCTTTCCGTTCCCGCAGCATCAGTGTCTCCGAACACGCGGTCCGCAGGTTAGAGAAGAGCTTTCTGGGTAACCAAACAAAAAAAACAACAACAACCTTGTTGCTTCCTCCATGGGATGGTTCATGGGGGTGTAGGGTCATTGTCATGTTGGTCCGTTGGGCGGGCGTTGGGTGGTTTGTTGCCAGGGACACCTGGAGCGGGTGGTGCATGCTGGAGGAAGGTTTGTGTGTTGACCTTTTTGGTTTGTTTTGGGCTGTGGTCATACACATGCTGTTTTAGATTTTGTTTTTATGGTTTGCTTTTGCATGCAGTGTTTGCAGAAGACATCGGAAAACATTTGATGTTTTTTTTGTTTGATTTTGCTCTAACACAGGTCTTGCTTTTATTTTCATTCAATTTGAATTATGTTTGGTTTTGCTGGGTGTATTGTTGACTGGTTTTGATTGGCCTAACAACAAGTGAATGGCAGGAGGGACTGGTGCAATGCATGTGTATCCAAAGTGATGGGATCTTATCCTGATTGACAACAACCACAACCTACAACTCTGCCTCCCTTCTCCTGGTGGGGGGGCACTACTGCTTCCTCTGCCAGTGACAGGGACAACAGCAACACAACAGCTTTGTTTGCTTGCTTGACATAGTTTTATTTTGCTCCACTGACAAACATATACTGTACTGCTATGACCATGGCAATCTCTTAAAACTAGCTGGGCTGATGTGAACTTTTTAGATGTTTGATTATAGACTCAAATCATTGATATCACCACCACATATATATAGGCACAAACACTCTCCGCCTGACTTACCTTCACATCATTTATGCTTATCTGTGCTTGGCTGACTTGCTTAAGTGACAGATGTATGATCTAACATTGCAGTTGTCAGAAGTGGCTGCAGTGCCACTACATTGAATATGTCCTACCCCTCCTGTCCAACAGATGGTAGCAAAAGCCCAGAACTTTAATGTTTAAAAGTTCAATGTTTTTAATTTTAGAGTAAAACATAGAACTTTATCATACCAAACAACTGCAGTGTGTATCTGTTTAACCTGCTTCAGCTGCTTAATGGCCGCAAATCAGCTTTTTTTGTGTCTTTTCTGGTTGAGACTTGTTTCACTTCACACAACATGACCATGTTTTACGTTTTTAGACTTTAAGGTTTTCATAAACTTAACTGTATGCGATATCGAGAAATTATCCTAAACACATTTTGTTTTATTCTTCCTGTTTAGCTGAGCTTGTGTCGTGACACTCATAAATCCATATTGAAAAACGCAAAACCTTGAATTCTTACAAATGCCATACCATTCAGCTTTAGTCTGAATTGTGTACTTGCATTGAAATAAAGCAAAATGGATAGGATTGTGATAAACAATGTTAAAAAGCAGTGAACACAGCAAGTTCAGTTTGCATCGTGAGCATTTCATGGTCATGTTTGGAGTACGTGTCCACTAGACAAAGTGAAAAATGAATCATTGTCAGTCGAAGATTGGTAAGTACAAAATGCCTGGAGAAGTTGTTCATTCACACGCTGGGACTTGGTCTGAGTGAGAGATTTCTTCTTCTTTTCTGACAGAATTAATGAATCTGTAGCTGTATACAAATCTGTCCTTAAATCTTTCATATTCAGTCAGTTTCTTATGGTGTGCACATATAAACGTTTTAATTATATTAGTATAATAGTATATAATATATAACAGTGTCTTATGTGAACTGGAGATAGTTACAAGGCTGACACAAAGCTAAACCTGTTAAACCATGATAGATCCACCAAGGACAGATGTTCCTCTAGCATTGTTCTTTTTCTGTATACGTACAAAGTTGTCTTCTACTCAGTTTGTTACTTTCTTTAACTGTGGTTTTCTCTGAGTCTGAAGCATTAAAACAATCTGCCTGCTGTCTGCCTTGTATACTCCCCACAGTTATGAACAGAGACATCGCAGTTGGGGTCAGTCATCCCAGAGTGTTGTTGTAAATTGCTTATTTTAAGTGTGTATACTTTTGAGAAGCGAGCCAGCGTGGCTTTCATTTTGACGACTAAGTATCTCTCGAGCCCTTATTGACAATGATGTTGGCATCTATAAAGGTGCTTTTAACCTGATTTGCATGTAGAGCACACAGTAGTGGTTGATGTTAAAAACATTGACTCACACACAACTTCTACCTGCTGGTTTGTCTGCAGTCTTGTGGCTTACTTGGCATCAAAACATGTTACACCATAGATCCCTTCTGCGTCCTATTCAGAGCTTATCTGCCTCTAGAAAAATAACCAGTGTGGTATCACAGCTTATGAGGCCACTTATACCATGTCCCAGTGTGTGTCTGTGATTTGGTGCTGGAGAAAATGTAGTTATGTGTTAGTGCATTTGCTTATATACACACATGGAGGCATGTGTGCATATAAATGCTTGTGTTGCATGTGATATGGACTTGAAACTTTGGTGTGTTGGTGTGATTTTTGTGACGTTCTTCAGTTCTCTCTGTGTCTGTATATCTAAGCTTGCATGTGTCTGTGTGCACTGATTACATGTTAAAATATATCTGGACCCTGCGTGCCTCCCTCTTCCTCCTCTGCCCTTCTCGCAGTTTAACTTTTTCTCCATTTCCTTCTGTAGGATGCACACGTCAACCACCACCTGCAGTTTGGGCTCCGCCGATGAAAGCGCGGTGACTCAGGCAGACGAGGGGCTGAAGACTGTCCACCTGGAGCTCACAGAGACCTGTCTGGACATGATGGCACGATATGTCTTTTCCAACTTCTCCGCCCTGCCCAAGAGGTGGGCAAGAACTTGTTTTTTTATTTTATCAGTATGTTCGTATGGTGGTTGGCTCTTCACAATGGTGATGTTTAAAAAAAAAAAAAAAAAAAAAAGGGTTTTGAGAGGCTGTAGCAGTCATGAAATGTACCTCTTTTGTCCTCCTAGGTCTCCCATCGCAGAGTTCCTTTTGGCGGGGGGTCGCAGTATGACTTGGCTGGTGGGAAACAAGCTGGTGACCATAACAACCAGCGGAGGAGTCCGAACACAAGCACTGCTGGGCCTGGACATGGCTGAACGGCTGGGAGGAGGAGGGGAAATGACGAGGTGAAGCACGCTCACACGCACGCAGATACAAAAATAAATAAAAATAAATCTTTGAGACATGCCAAGGTCAGTCTGTCTGTCTGTCTGTTGCTTGGTCAGTCCCCCGCTTTGGTCCAGACTGAAATGTCTCAACAACTATTGGATGGATTGCGATGAAATTTGGTATAGACATTCATGTTCCCCTAAAGATACATTTTAATGAATTTGGTTCCTAGATTTATTATTTAGCACCATCATCAGGTCAACATCTCCATTTGTTCCAACACTTTGGTTTAAAATGAAATGCCTACACAACTAATGACATTCATAATAATAGCCAGTAGACATAATGGCCTCACCTGTACTTTTTTGCTTAGTGCTAGTTAGCAAAGGTTAGCATGCTTATCTAAAACTTAGGAAAATGTTGGAGAGTATGGTAAGGACTGAAGATGTATTTCTTCATTTAATTTCAAATTATACTGTATTAATTGTCTTTCTAGTTACTTTAATACTATTTTTATTAAAGCAGAGTGCTCAGGATATTATTTCAATAGTGTTTAATATCCTGTCAAAACATAGACCTACATTAATCATTGCATTTGTCTGTTTCAAAGATGTCAGGGAAGAAGCAAAATAATATTTTTCTGGGCACCAAAGGGTAAGCCCCCTAAAAAGGTTGCCAGATCAGAGGAAGAGGTGGTGGCAGAGACGGTGGAGAAGACACCAAGGGAGACAGTATGAGGGACAGTGGAAGGGAGCATACAGGAGATATTAGAAGAGAGATACAGGAGACAGTGGAAGAGTCAATGGACAGGAAAGGGAAGAGGAAAGTTTTAAGTGGAGCAGCCATGGCAAATATTGGGAATATAATAACGCATGTAATCTCACTCCAAACTTTTTTTTTTTTTTCAAAAATATCTTTACTGGATTTTTCACATAACAACCCTAGAGTTGAATGAAAGGATAATGTACAACAATATATCAAGCAGGTACCAGATCAGCCCATCATTTCTTGTTAGCTACTTTGCAATCCTGTCTCTTATCTGGTCCTGCAGGTCAGATCCATCACTACACACCCGAATCACCAAAGAGGCTCCAGCCAAACTGGAGTCACAGTCAAGCCAGCAGCACAACAGACGCATCCGGTACCGCTCCATGTCAGGTAATGAATATTCAGCTGCATGGCTTGTAACACTTGGCCTCAGAACTTAGAGCATCCCATGATACACAGCCTTCTCTCTCATTATTAATGGTTTTGTTTTTAAAGAGAACTTTCTAATGTTTGTGGTACAATACTAAAATAGCTGAGACTATACAAACCTTGCTTAATAATTGCAGCCAATGCAGGACGACCGCCGCTCCACTCTGCTTGATCTTTACTAAGGTACTAAGGTACGCGTTAATTAGTCTAAACTGGTTAACGAGCTATTTTCCGAAAATCCATTTTTTAAAACTTGTTTTGAAGAGCAGGCAATAAGCGTTGTGTGTCCGCTGCCTTTAAATGAGAAATAATCAGGTAGCTTTTATCCACAGATTTGCAGCCATGCTTTTATCTATGCCTGCCTCTGTTAGCTCATGCTTTTCGACTGCAATCCACTCTACTCCTGTCTACTCCTGATACACGTCATGTAACTGAAGATTAGTGGCATTATTTATCGTTATTGCATATCGAGCCAGAGTTCATTCAAAGGAAAATGGGATGCAAAATTAGACTTCTTGGCTGTGATCTGCCAAGCATTAATGTCTGTCTGTACTTTGTGTGCTTTGGATTTTGTGTTGGTGGATCTGGAATCACATAAGGGATCATAACTAGATCTTGCTCCATGCATGTATTAAGTATGTCATTCTTTCTGGCATTGTTAGTGTACCTTAGCGTGAACAGCACATCGCTTGTCCTTATGCCGTGTCTCTTTAATTAAAGCCAACCTGTGTGATTTAAAAAAAAAAAAAAAAAAAAAAAAAAAAAAATCTAAATATCTTATATGAGGAGCTTTCTGTTTCAAACTGGGTATAATGTGAGGTATGTTTTATATACTGTATGGAGGAATGTGAGAAGAGCTGATGATGATGATGATGATGATGATGATGACCACCACCTTCCTCTCTTATTCCAGGTGGCCACGCTCTACGTGCCAGTCCTGCTCAAAGTCTCAGTCCTCTGGTGTCCCCCTCTGAGGGGGAGTTAGCTGCTCCGCTCACTCCCCCCTCTGCTTCTACCCTGGATGGTCTGGGTCCTCCCTCCTCCACCTCAGCCAACCCGCCTGCTCCCCAGCCACTCAAAGACAACCCCAGCCTGGCTGAGTTTGTTCCCATGCTCACACAGGGCTGGGCCGAGATCTTCATACGGAGACCGTCTGGTATGCAAACTGCACGTAACAATAACAGCAGCAAATGAATGAACACCCAGAAGATTTTAATCTTGTTGTTCAAAGAAGGTTTAGCTGTTTGGTTGATTTTGGTATCAGTTAATTACAAAAAGTTACAGTACGACAAACCATTTTCTGAAGCAAACTATTTTTTGTACCTTTTTTCAGGGCATCTTTGGCAATGTGAAAGTAAACGTGCAACAACTTTTTTAGTTATAAAATTAAAGAACAAATTATCAAAACAAAATATCTATTTTTGTACAAACAAATGCAGTGTCAGTGCAGTCACAAGGCCTTTTCACACTGCATTCTCTTAGCCCAGGGTTAACCTAAGCCCAGGGCTAAACTATTCACACCGCACTTCTACTAGCCATGTGTTAAGTGTTAGTCGGATATGTAATTGTTTACATTCTAGAATGATGTTGCTACTTACTGTTAAAAGCAAGCAGCAACGTACATTCCATTAACACCATTTCACACTGGAAACGTCTAGCCCTCAAATCAGCCTTGGGCTAACAGCTCCCTTAGCCTGGGGCTAAATGCAGTGTCAAAAGGGCTACAAATGGTGGATATCTGAGCTTGCTTGAAGACACCAGCAATGGAGTCCCTGCTTGCAGCTGTAGTATTACATTAAGATAATGACAACAGAAAAACAACAAAAAATATGACACAAATACAAAGGCAACTTGATGTTCACTGTGGTGTACCGTCTACCTTGTGCACATTTTATCCCTTTGCAAGTTGATTGTCATAATGTTTTAATGGTTAAGTGAGTGGTTGCCAGGAGGAAAATGATCCCAAAATCTCTGAGATGCTTTGGTAAACTTTCATACTGTCTGTCTGTCTGTCGTCACAGGTAACACGAGCTGGCTGATGTGTCTGGAGAACCCACCCAGTCCCTTCTCCTCGGAGCTCGGCAACATGCCGCTGCAGGAGCTCTCCACTGTCCTCATGGCCATGGAGGGTGTGAAGGAGCCTCCTACCCAGACAGCTAGTGCTCCTGCCAGCACTGCTGCACCAGCCCCCGTCTCCGAGCCGCTAACCCAGACACACAGCAGCAGCAGCGTCGGAGGAAAGGCAAACCTGATACAGCGTTCCAACACTGGTGAGTAACGGTCTGAGGAGAGAAACATTAAAATATCAGAAAGTTTGTGTTATCTTTTTATCTTGCTGGTGTGTGTTGGTGGTTGTAATTGATCAGTGCAGGTTATTTGTCCCTAAGTTTTAGGATTTTTTTTACCAGTCCAAAAAACACAACAGTACAGCCAGAATATTTAGCTGCAGAACAGAAAATCATATTACTTGTAAATGTAATGTTATGCATGAACGCACCCCTCCTGCCTGCATGACTGCCTGTCTTTGGTCCCATTTAATGGACTGAACGAAGTGCCAAATTGCCTGTAAATACTTTATTTGAACCTGAAGCAATAGGCCTGCTTGTAATTTCTTAGGTCATTGATCTTCAAAGTAAACTGCTTTGACATGATTTCTGTTTATCAGTCAAATATCTTTTCTTTGCAGTAGCCTCCTGTTCAGTGATGCCCAGTGTCCTGTGCTTTTGTTTGTGTTCTCTCTACCTCTGGGGCTAGTCTGCCTTGAATTATTAATCTTCACATTCACCCTTTATTCTCCCTACCTTCTTTCTTTCAATATTTCTTATTTTCTCACTACTTTTGAGATTTATTTTCCCTTGTTCTGATTTGTTTGTTTTTATGTGTTTTCATCCTCACCCCCATGCTGGTTTGTGTTTGGCTACGGTGTGTGTCCTCTGGCATCTTGCTGCAGTAAGCGGCTCTCTCTGGTCTCTGGGTCTGGGCTCTGTCCCCCCAGGCCCTCCGGCCTACGGCAGGTTGCACAGGAGCATTTCCTGGGCAGGTACAGTCCACCACGTGTGCCCCCCCACCTCCCCTCCCAGAAAAGTCCTGGTGTAGTGTGTTTTCTCTCACTTGCGCAATACAGTGGTCTGCAGCACAAACTGGAGGTGACATTTGATCATCACATGCCATTATCTCTTAGCAGATCCAAAGACAGCAATATTGAATATTTCAAATGGATATGACATTTTGGAAAATCTGCTTATTCGCTTTTTTGACAACAGTTACATGAGAGGATAAAAATCCCTCTCATATCTGTCTGTTAAATATAAAGCTGGAGCCAGCAGCTGGTTACCTTAGCTTAGCATAAAGACTTGACTTGAAAAAGGGGGAAATAACTACCTTGGATTTGTCCAAATGTAATAAAACTGGGCATCTCTCAAACTCATTTAACACATTGTTTGTTTAATCCATACAAAAATTGTAAAAAATAAAGTGTAAAAACGTTGCTGTTTTACAATTTTAAGTACCAGACTTTTCCTTGGCCAGGATGCTATGCTATGCTATGCTAAGCTAAGCTAACCGTCTTCTGGCTCCAGTTTCATATTTAATGGACAGACTTGAGAGTGGTATCAATCTTCTCATCAGCAAAAACGCAAATACCTGTAAATCTATCCCTTTATATGTAAATGAAATATGATGTGTAGGAGTTTCTTTGTCCCATTTTTTTTAACTAGGACCTGCAGCTTTATACTAAAAAAATGTGCAAGTGAAGGAATTCAGCATTTCTTCTTTACCTATGAGTCTTCTATTAACACGGGGAGGGAGGGTCCTTGAAAAGAGATGCTAAAAACGTGCCTGCACTCGGATCAATCAGTCCAATGACACCTAAAGAGGATTTGCTTTTCCTTCTTAATCATTTTCTCTAACTCTCTGTCACTGAAATATACTCCCAGGTTGACCTTTTTAACCATAGACCCTCTGATGTTGTCAACAGGAAAGCCCAGACCTCATCCAACTAATATGCTCTGCCTTGCCTCACCGACATCTATAGACCAGTTGGGCGAGGAAGACATTTTCAGAGCTGCAGTTTTAAGGGGCCAACACTCAAGTGTCAAAGAGACCAGATTGTGTTGCCTTTTTCTTTACGTGTAGGGAGAGTGTTAGTTGGGAGAAACAGGACTTGGTCTGGGCTGCTGTTGAGTAGCTGCAGTGTGTTTGGGCCGAGATAACCAACAAAACAACCAAACAGTCTTGATGGAAAAATCAAGTAGCTGAACCATTGATGGATAGATGCTGCACTGATCTGTCTTTCTCTCTGATCTTAGTGTTTGTAGGTTGGATTCACTGCAGGTCATGATCTTAATGTCTGTTCATGTGCACATGTGTTTGCCTGACTGCCTTTGAGTTTGTTTGATTAATGTTGATACATTCTTTTTCTGATTCTGTTACATTTTACCATTGATTCATTTTACTCATGATGTACTTGACTGAATTTAAAATTTAGAGAGAATGTGTGTGCAGTGTCAAAATTATTACTGAGAGCTGTGATGTTTGTTGTTGGAGTCCTACACCTGCGTATTATGTCTCCGATTGTGTAGCTAATGGTGGACAATGGTGTGTGTGTGTGTGTGTATATATTACCCACATGGTTGTTGCTGTGTCCTGCTGTAGACTCTGTGGTGGTGCTGGAGGAGGGTTCAGGGCTCACCACAGCACACACCCCATCTGATTGGCTAGAGAATGAAGAGTTTGAGCCAATATCCTCTGAACTCATCTACATGTCTGCGGACAAGACCCCGCAGCCTGGAACGCTCAGCAGGGTAGGTAGTTGGTGCATTCAATTTTTTATTCTGCACAAAAAACGGTGACTTGAACCTACAGCGAGTAATCAAGATTTCCGTGTGAACTACAGCATGGTAAACAATACAGACTAATAAACGTTAATTCACATGGCTTTTTTGGCTGTACTGTCTCTGCTAACACTTACAAGCTGTGAAAAGATGCAATTAGGTTTCCACAGCATCTCCACCACCTGTTGTCATCGTTTCATTATCAGCTGATAAGAGATTCAACTCGCCTACACTCTTTTTAAGCGGGTTTCCCCGCCCTTGCTCCTGTGTAATAAATGGCATGCCAGCACAGCCAAGTGGAGCACAGCCAGCTTTTTTCTGCACTTAAAGAACCATTATGTGTTTTTGCTTGTTTTAGCAATTAGCTTATCTGCTAAAAAACACTAAACTCACAGGTATGATCCTTTTTTCAAGTCTTCACTCTGCTGTTTTAAAATCAACTCTATCAACAACTTACTCCTACAGTCCTCCTCAACCTCCAGTCAAGATGATGAAAAGTCGACGCTGGAGGAAGTGAGTGAGGGCGCGATTCCCATCGATCAGCCCACTATGGGACCCTCCACCCCAGGCAGCCAGGGACCCGAACTTCCCTTCCAGACCCACACTCAGACCCAGGGTCATGGACTTAACAAGTCCAGCTCCTCTCCGGAGCTCCAAACCTTACCAGAAGCCCTCTCCAAGGCTGCTATGGAGTCCGAGACTGTGCCAGGAGACACATCATGGTCCAGAGCACCTTCAGACGGCAAGCCTCAGCCCCAGCAGCCTCATTTTGAGGAAGAGAAGGTGGAGGGAAGCCCAGAAGAGGATGTTAATGGACTGGGAGGTCAGAGTCAAGGGGGTGAAGGCCCAGGTGTAGTTTCATCTCAAAGTGGAGGAGCAAGGATGAGGTTGGAGTTTCCAACAGCACCGGTACAACCCGGACCCATCTCCCCCAGCGGAGGCCACCGACCACGGGGTCACACCATCTCTGTGTCAGCCCCCTCCTCCAGGAGGGAGAGGAGGACGGAGAGGGACTCGTACCACAGTCGACCCGGACCCAGCACCACAGAGAAGTTCTCTGGACTGAGCCCCAGGTACTCTAATACTGGCACAAAAACTACTGCAGCCTCTGTCTCCTGTTTCTGCCAAATAAATGATGCAATGAACGTGTCAGTAAGCTATTCTCTGCTCTGATCTAAAGTGAAGAAAATTGTAATCATTTTCTACAACCCATTTGTAAATTGAAGGATTGTTTGAGAAATTGCAGGTTTGAATCTACAACAGCACTTGAAAATGAAATGAGGTTATAAACTGCTTCCTAAAACCTGGATGGAATATAGTCTATACAGCTCTATATTAGTTAATCATATTTAATTACATTTCTTTATTTTTATACCATGTAGATATTCATGAATACAATGTCTATGAGTCACACATCGATTATGTGTTTTAAATGTCAACATGTGGGTTATAAGCCTTATTTTTTTAATGCTTGTGTTTGTGCCCAACACCTATTTTTATCTGTCTATTTCTTTTTGTCTCCGTTAGCTTTGTCTTCCTCCAGCTGTACCACTCTCCTTTCTTTGGGAACGAAGCTAATAAGCCGCTGCTGCTGCCCAAAACTCAGGTAAGTTGACCGCTCTGGCTGTCTTGAAATTTGCTCTAGTGCGTTTTACAGTGTCACAGTGATTACATGTTTATTCTCTGCGATAGGTGATCGACCGCGCTGTGAAAGTTCTGGACCAGATGCCTCCTTACGACACCCATAAGATCGGAGTGGTGTTTGTAGGAGCTGGGCAGGTGAGAATACGAGAACATTGATTGACTGTCTTAATTGAATATTACTGTCAGATAATTCCCATATCTCCGCTCTCTTCAGGTCAACAATGAGGTCGCCATCCTGTCAAACGAGTACGGTTCGAACCGCTACGCTGCCTTCCTTACAGGCCTGGGCAAACTGATCCATCTGAAAGACTGTGATCCCGACCAGATCTTCCTCGGAGGGCTCGACCAGTATGGAGACGACGGAGAGTTCACCTACTGCTGGCACGACGACATCATGCAGGGTGTGTGTGTGTGTGTGTGTGTGTGTGTGTGTGTGTGTGTGTGTGTGTGTGTGTGTGTGTGTGTGTGTGTGTGTGTGTGTGTGTGTGTGTGTGTGTGTGTGTGTGACACAGGGAAGAGTCACATCGATTGTCATTTAATAATTGTTTTCCACACCCAGTCTGCTTGTCATTAATGAAATCTTGTCCCTTCAGCTATCTTCCACATAGCCACACTCATGCCAAACAAGGAGAGTGACAAGGGCTGCTGCAACAAAAAGCGTCACATTGGCAATGATTTTGTCATGGTGGTGTACAATGACTCTGGAGAGGAGTACACACTGGGCACCATTAAGGTATATGGACATACACACATACATGTCTGAGATCTGCAGTGTATATATAATGTACTTAAACTCCTATCTCTCGTCCCCCCCCCCCTCTCATTTTAGGGTCAGTTTAACTTTGTAGAAGTCATTATAAAGCCACTGGATTATGAATGTAACCTGGTCACCCTCCAGTGCCGCAAAGGTGAGCCGATCACTGCGTTTTCTCCAGTCTTTTTCTCTGTCACTCTGTGTTTAGTTTGTCTTTCATTCCTTCACCTGATCTCTCTTTCAGACCTGGAGGGATTAGTTGACACAACAGTGGCAAAAATCGTTTCAGACCGCAACCTTCCACTCTTAGTCAGACAAATGGCTCTGCATGCAAATGTAAGTCTTCCCCTTATCTCTTACTTACTCACTCACTCACTCACTCACTCACTCACTCACTCACTCACTCACTCACTCACTCACTCACTCACTCACTCACTCACTCACTCACTCACTCACTCACTCACTCACTCACTCACTCACTCACTCTTCTTTGTGTATCCACAGATGGCCTCTTTGGTGCATCAGTACAGAGCTAACCCGTCTGATGCTTATGCCTCCAAGTGGTTAGCAAGATTACGACACATTAAGAGGATCAGGACCAGGGTAAGAAAACACACAAAGAAGTGCTTCTCCTTCATCACTGTCACTCATTTTACTTGTATCATCCATCTTGCCGTCTCTCTGCTCTGGCTCAGGCCCAGGAAGACATTCAGTCTCGCGCGACTCCCGGCATCTCTCTGACCCAAGGACACACTCAGCAGAACAAGTCGTTTCAGCAGAGCACTTCAGCACAAAACCAGGAAGCCTCTGGGCAGAGGAAAAGACTTGTATCAACAGTGGATGATTTCACTGATTTTGTTTGATTACATTTCTTGTCTTGGCAAAGTACACACACACACACACACACACACACACACACACACACACACACACACACACACACACACACACACACACACACAATCAATTTCTGTGTGGAAGAATTTGGGACGACACAATATTTTGATTTAAACCAATTGGGACTTTGTATTGTAAAGCGTATGAGCTTCATGGTATCATAAAGGCTTATTTTGTGATGAAATATTGATATGTGAAGACAGTAATTTCTGCATATTTTTCGATATGCTAATGCTTTGCACTTTTTTCAGATGTGCAACATGAGAGGAGTCAAGTTGTACAAAACACTACATTTGAGAGCAGAGTGTGTTTGTGAGTAAATATGTGTGTGGAATAAAAAAGTGAACATGGAAAAAAAAGGTTGGAAATTTGGATTTGTGACCGCTAGATTGCAGAAACCTGGATCAGAGGGCGGGAGAATAACTACTACATATTGATTTTATTACATGGCTCGATCTGATTAGTCAATTATGGCATGTTATTTCTGAATAACAGACCATTGCTATGGATGCAGACTCTGGAGCACCATTTTAAAATCAAAGTCATTTTAAAATTCATTATTCTGTGTAAAATTGATATTTTAAACGGTAACTAGCCATGTAATAAGCGAGACAATGCAGCGCGAGCCGATCATTATTGCAAATTTATCTCTTCAGGGTGATTCATGATCATTCCACATCACTGCGTCACCCTGTCGCGGTTCAATTTGCAATAATGACCTGCTCAATCTACATTATCCCTTACTTAGTGTTCAACACCAAAACCATTTCAGCTGTCAAACTCTTTATTTGACTTTGTCAAGTGCAAAAGCAAGTGCTACAACTGCAAAATACAGATATGAGATACAAAGATGAAATGTTTTCAAAGACAAATTTGTAACACCATTTTAAAACAAAATGCATCAAATAAAACCGACAGAAGACAAGAAGGTGGGCTTTGGCACTATCTTGTTGCACACTGTGCACTGACCAGGGAAGAAGGCCAGTGTGTTAACTGTCAACTGCTGAGCTTCCTGTGGATTGTAGTTGGCATATTGTGAACAAAGCTTTATAATAAATACATGTATAGCTTTGACTGTAATGCTTCAGTTAGATTGGGGGGAAAAATGTAAAACTTTGGGGTTTGCAACACCAGTGCTTGACCTAATGCATATGCCACTGCAGCACATAAACAATACTGATCATGAAAAGCAAAAATATATACACCACAAAGCACCAATATATACAGAAATGTACACACACAGATGGTCTTTTTCGTTCTTTTTTCTTGAGAGCCTGGAATGTGTGATATCTTATGCAACGTACTGTGCAGGAAAAAGGCGATAATGTTTCAAAATAAAATCATTTTGTTAGCATTTTGCTTTATACTGGTGGGGTTTAATTGGAAGAGACACTCAGTACCTATGAAAATGGGGCGCCGACACATAAGTCCCCAGTTTTTGGCTGAGAGAAGATGAAGTCTAAGGCTGGCATGATTTAACCACAAAATATACTATAAGTTCCTTTTTAGATTATTGAAAACACCTATTTTGCCCCCAGTTTTGGTTTTCCTGGTTGTCTTTCCAGGTTAGGGGGGGAAAGGGTGGGTTCCCTGAGATCTGTCCAATGGACACAGGAAGTATGTATGTTAATCAAAATAAGACAAAAAACAAGAAAGTTGACAACAAAACTACCACAGAGCAGACAAAAGTACACACACGACCGCTAGCTGTGGCTTTAACAACTTGATAATACTTACTAGGATGTTTCAATAATGTGTTAACATTTTAAATGGAATCTAGACACATGATAGTTAAATATGGCATTGGACATCAGCTCCATTAGGAAATAAAGTGCTAAGTACACAATGAATGAATGAATGAATGACTTGGCATGGTAAAACTCGAAATGCATACATGACACATAAGCTTTGGCAACGTTTATGGTTAAGATACAGTATGAGTAAAGATTTCTCTATTGGTTTGGACACCAAGCTTATTACTTTACACCACAACTCATTAAAAAACAATAACATCAGAACAAAAGTGCTTTTAAATCACAACCATATTGAACACAACATTTTGAAACGATAATCAGACTAGGCGTCAGTTTAGCTTTATGATGGGAGAACTTGTGTAAATGGTCAGTACTGTATGGTGAAGGCAACTCCTTCCTGCTTCCTCAACTTTTATCTACAACCATCTTCTCCACTGAGCATCATCTTATCCTTCTTCTTTCCGCTCCTACGCTACTTTATTCTGAGCTACCACCACTTGCCACACCTCCTCGTCACTACTCGTGGCTTCCACTTATCTTCTTCTTTATTTTTTTTAATTTTTTTTTATTTCTCCTTACTTTTCCACTATGGAGAGGATGGTTATATCTGCACCCTGAAAAACTGGCTGCTGGGATCCCAACAACCGTGTGTGTGTAAGCTTCATTTTGTTTTCTCTTGTACCTCGGTGGGTTGAAGTGTACGGCACATTAAAATTAGAGCGTCTGTGCCTACAGTGTTATTTCTATGCATGTGTATACCTGCATGTGCGTGTATCTGTGTGTGCCTGCATGCAAAATTGGGTTCATATAACATGACTATTTTCAAACAGGCCACAAGTACCCATGGTGACCGAAATATACAATATAAAAATATGTAGACAGACAACATAACGGAGAAATCGACACAATTTTTCTGATACACACAAAAAGACTGATGATTGCATTGTCTGCTTTTAGTTTGTTAAATCCTCAGGTGAGCACGCTCATGTGCTCCTGTCAGTGACCCCGCGTGACCTCCAGGGTCTCATGGGATTAGGTTTAGTCCGGGGAAATAAGGAATAGAAGTATTTCGACCTTCACTTTGCTGACTAAACCAGCTCACTCACCATCTGGTGACCTGCACCTTGTTTCTGAGAGAACTGAACTGGGATTTGGACGGATCACTGCTTAGAAACCTGCAAAGTGTTATTTTATTGCTTTCTGTTTATCTTTCATTACCCCAAACCGCTTGTCTGTGATTATTCTTGTTTCCATCCTGTGCTTTGTCCTATTACTTTCCCATCCACTTTTTCTCTCCTTTTCTCTGGGTTTAGAGAGAAGCACCTAGGGGACAAAACCTGCTGCCCCCGTCTTCCTCTCATCGTTAACCCACCTTTCTTTTGCTCTACCTTTTACTTCTGGCTGTCCCTCTATGCAGAGTCCTCAGGATTTAGGGTGTCCAGGGCTGTGCCTGTCTAGGTTGGGGTGCACCTTGTTTTTAAGGGGTGGGGGTTTGCGTTTTCTCTTGCGTGTAGGAATGGTGGTAGTGTGAGCTGGGTGGTTGAACAGGCTGGAGGAGGGCAGGGCCTCTCTCTCTGTGGGGGGGTCCCAGTCCCGGCTACTGGGCGTAGGGGCAGGTGTAGATGGCAAGGAAGGGGTAGGTGCAGGGGTACATGGAGGTGCAGAGGGTGTTTTGGGCAGCGGGACATGGGAAGGGGGAGTGTTTTCTGATGAGACGGGGACAGAGGAGGTGTCAGAGGCAGATTTATCTGTGACTAGTGGAGATGCGCTGACTGAAGGTTTGGCTGATGATTGAGGAGCGGGCGTATGTGTAGTGGCAGAGGCTGGTCTGGGCTTTAAAAAGGGAACAGGTGTAGCTACTGGAGTCTTTTTTTGGTTGGCAGCAGTGTTTCTACACTCCTTTAGAAGTTCACCTTTGTCCGTCTTTTTCCCCTTTTTGCTCCCTTTGTGTTTTTCTTTGCCACTCCTTCGTTCTCTCCATCCAGCAGAGTCCTTGTCCTCACCCTTTCCTCTCTGTCCTGCATCGCTCTTCCCTCCCTGACCACCACCACCTCCTCCTCTCCCTCTCCCTCTCCCTCTACGCCTCCTCTTCCTCTGGGTACGCTCCAGTCTACACTCGGTGTGGTACACATCCTCTGTTGCCATAGTGACGCGGTCAAGCTGTTGCAGCAGCGCGTCCAGGGTGGGGAGGAGCCTCCTCAGAGAGGCTTCAGTCTCTGCTCTCTCCCTCCAGCTGGTACTTCCCATCACCACTCCTGGACCGAGGCCCAAACCCAGGCCCAACCCGAGTCCCAGGCCGATCCCCGGGGCTTCGGTCAGGCTGCAGGGGCTGGAGGAGGCCGGGCACCATGAGGCCTCAGAGCCCGCATCAACGCTGTCTGGGGTGGGAGGGGAGTCAGGACCGTCCAGCGGTGGCAAGCACAGGGACTTACAGTCACTGGTGGTGGACGAACGGGATGGTGGCAGCTCCATTCCCTCAAAACGCACCTTATGACGAAACTAAGAAGAGAATAAAAGAAGACAAAAGGGAAGTTCGCGGATCAGGGTGTGTAAGGATTAATGTACATCTTTCTAAATAGTACTACAGACACAGCCACTGTCTGCTACCATTCATATTTTGTCCCTATAAAATCTTTATAAAAATAGGTCTAATGGCTGTAGATATGAAACAGAAAATGTACCTCCTTGGCCCTGCTGAGCCCCATCCACATTTTGAGCCGTCTGAGAAACAGCTCAACCATCTCGTAGTCTTGGAGATCCACAGCTGGACGGTACAGCTCGGCTCGTGCGCGCCGGTAGTTCCTTAGTAAAACAGAGGTGACCAACCACAGCAACACAAGCCGAAGTACAACGAAGCTCGCGTGGAACACCAGCGCGGAAATGGTGCTAGAGGGACCGGTAATTGTCCAGCTTGGACGCCATAATAGCAGACCACGTCCACCAGCGCCCAACAAAGACAGACAGGCAGAGCTCACGCTGCCGTAGCTGTCAAATACAGAGTTGAAGAGCTGGAGTGGAGGAGACAGAGGAAGAAACTGTTAAAACCAGCCGATTCCTCGCAGTACTTCACAGGTATCACAAAATGGAAACGCCAATAAATAAAAATATGTCTTCATCTGGACAGGGTACAATTATTCTCATTTTTAGGGAAAGCAGCTGCAAAAATCTGCTTCACTGCAATAATCAAAAACTCAGCTTGTGAACCAATAATAAATAACTTAAAGTCAAGTTGTGCTGTGTTGTGCAGTTTGTGCTAAAGTGAAGATTTATTGGAGATTCTGTCTACTGGCATTGTAAAGAAAGTGTAGGTAATGAATAGAGCCCGACCGATATATCGGCCGATATTAGGCATTTTCCAAACTATCGGTATCGGCATTTATAATGGCCGATAAATGAATATTTAAAATATAAAATAAAAACGGACGAAACACCCTTCAACCATGTTATGAGTGTTGACGTTGCATAGTTTGTCCACCAGAGGGCGCTCTACAACGTCCCTGTTGCCAACACTCTTTGATTTTTGTTGTTATTGTGTTTTTGTTCAAAGGACTAAGTTTCATATCTTAAGTTTGTATTTTTATACATTTTATTTATCAGAACTTTAATATATTTTGATGTTCCTCTGTTCTGTTGTGATAATAAAACAAACAAGTTTATTTTTAAACTGCATTGTCATATTTTAGTGAGGACTCAAATAACTACAAATAACTAATGTTAGGAAATCAAGTTTTGTTAACGATATCGGCCTTAAAAGTCCTTTATGGTCGGGCTGTAGTAATGAACCATTTTCTAAATAGACAAAAGATCACCGTGCCTGTTTGTGTGGGAGAGGATTAGCGGGAGAGTAGTCTCGCTTTGCCAGACCCTCCTCCAAAGTGCGCCGAAACAGAGAGAGAAACAGAAAGAACAGAGGATAAAGAAGAAGTCTGACCAGGTGTCCTGTGTGTGAGTAAGCCAGCATCAACAGCAGTAATGCCAGGGCGACTCCCAGCAGCTCCCAGACTGAGCGGCGCAGAGCTCTGCCAAACACGGCCCACTCTCTGAGAAACCGCAACTGGTGGGACGCCTGGATGATCAGACACAGAGAGAGAGACAAAAATATAATAAAAGAAAAAATATTTTCTCTACTACTACTAAATGAAAACTTAATAAATATATATTACAACGTGAGCCTTACTTGTATAGTTTGGCCATCACTTCTAGCTGTTATGATAGCATTGTAGTCTTTACATCACATTTATTTTGCAGTAGCAACTACAGCAAGTACAGTAGGCCAACATTGAACAAGGAAGTCAGTCTTTATTAGGCAATGCTGGCATTATTCTATATGTTTCTTATTGCCACCAAATCCCATGAAAAAAAGAAAACCAACTAGTTCCTCTTTAAGACTTCCCCACTCTCTTGTGCCCATGGTTAGTCTTTAGAATATGTAACTCAAAGATGATAAAATAGTGAATTTCTTGGGGACTATTTTCAGCTGCGTATTAATACACATACAGTATGGTGCTAGTGAGTATTTATAGCAGCAAGATGGTGTATCTGGGATTGAGTCAAAATAAACTAGAAGGAACACGTCACCCAGTGAAAAGTGTGGCTCATTGATGTGTTTCAATAGATTTTGGACAACCATGGAGCTCTATGGCACAGAGGAATATACAATACAATACAATTTTATTTGTATAGCACATTTAAAAACAACCGGGGTAGGACACACATATCAAGATATTTTAAAAGCTAATGAAAAGAAACGCGTTTTCGTGGGACAGATATGAATTTGGGGGAATTTGAGTCCCCCGATCTTAATGATCTTGACTGAGATACTGGATGGAGCAATTCAAACAACATGATATATCAGACTTCTTTATAGCAGAAATTGAAGGTTTCCTTTAGTAGCGCTATGGAGCACTTTTTCTATGAGTGGATCCCCGTTTGGTTTGTCTCACAAGGGACACAAACACATATCCACACGCGCCACTAGACTAGAAGAGATCTGGATATTTGGCTACTGCAGATTAACATTATAATGACCATAGCAGCCATTTTCCAAAATGTGGTTACTCGCATAGAACACTTTGGCAGTAGATGCTAGATTGGATCCGCTAGACGTGTCAACGACAAATGACATGACTCGTAGCCCGCCCTATCCTGCCTCTGATTGGCTAACCCTGGTATTCTTACCCTAACCCTAACCATACCCCACTCCTCATGCCTAATCCTAACCACGTCAACACATACAGCGGTCCGATCTAGCATTTAACACGTAAAACAATGCAGGTTTAAGCTTTTTGGAAAGAAATGCATTTATCATGTTGGCTAGACCTCAAAGATACATATAATGCATTTTAGTGAGTAACAATGAATGAAAACATAACCTTTGTTAGTTTATAAAAAAACTCCACAGGGCACATTTAACTTGGGTCAACACTACAAAAATGAGACAAAAGTTGTACTTTCTTAAATGTTTGTAGTTAGCCCTGCTTTCCCATGCCTTTCTCTCTTACCTTGAGCACCAGTATGAACAACAGCAAGGCAGACATTTCTGTGTACATCTGACTCTGCCTGGCCAGGGGGTAGAAGTCTGTGAAGGCGTCCCGTGGGTGCTTCACGTACGACGCCCACTGCTGCGTGGCCATGGTGCAGCGCCTGAGGTGCAGCCCGCAGACAGACGCTGCCAGAGCCAGTTTGCAGATGCCCAGTAGTCTCCAGGTTGACAGCAAGTACACATAGCCTTCTCTGAGGAAGCCCAAGATCCCCCGCACCAGGAAATACAACACCAGGGCGAGGAGGACAATCTGCAAAACAGGAAACGTTAAATTGGAGACGTGTCACCAAAGTAACAAAGCCAAGAACAGGGGAAAGGATTTGTGCAGCATGGTGGCAAGTCATTTTTGGGGTTGCCAGGGGCTACCATTAGAAGGAGCTGCAGGTCCAGGCCTGTGATTGGCCACAGAGTGATGACAAGGAGGTCAAGGCCAGACTGGGCACGCTCAGAAACTGGAAACTCAAACAGGAAGGAGAAGACAGCCAGGAGGTTTGTGTTGATGTTGTAGAGCGAGAACTCCACAAACACAGCGCGGGTCCTATGAAAACACACACACACACACACACACACACACACACACACACACAATTAGATAACGTCAGGAGTCAAGACGGTTTATAGATTCACTTCCTGTTTTGGTTATCTCTCTGTTTTGGAACCAACTTTAGTATTTTATTTATCTAATTTAAGCTGGGTGTTTCCATCACAGGCAGCTTTATTTCACATGAGAGATAAAAAGCACTAACTCAGTTTTGTTCAAAAGACACAGTTCAATGTGCCTTAAGGGGCCTCCACCACCCACTTCTTATTGACTTTCAGTTTCTCCCCTCTGAATATTTGCAACCTAATACCAAATGTGGAAATTAAGTTTTATTTACACCACCACTTATTATTCTCAGAGCAATTGATGACAGCCAGCCCACATTCTCAGCACATTCTTTACTGGATTGTTTTCCGTTTTATTTTAATGTTTGATGATCTCATGTGCAACTTTTTAATGTCTGCGGCTGTAAGACAAATTGCACTTCAGGGAGAATCAAACTCCAGATTTAAAAAGCCATGAGTTTGCATGGTTCTGTTTTATTCCAATCATTGTGAAATTGTGTGCACGAGCACGATTCCTACTTTCTTACATCTGGCCCGTGGACTTTGGAACGACATGGTCAGTGAGATCAGTGAGCAAAAAATAAATAAAAAAAAAAACATATATAATAAAACATAAAACTGTTTTTATTGATTTTATTGCCTTGGCCTATGTATTTAATGTCTGGCAGTGCACTAGGATGTTATTATTCTCAGTTCTTGTTAGTGTAACTTTGACTTTAAATGTCTGTGTTTTTCCATTATTTCCAGTCTTTTCTTTCCGCATTAGCTACCTGTCGTCGAGCCAGTGCAGCTGCTGCAGCTGCTGTAAGGAGGAAGAGGCCTCCTCCAGGCTTCTGTTCAGCTGCTGGACCACATCTCCACTGTTATAAGAAAGACGAGCGGGTGGGGGCAGAGAGGAGAAAAAAGAACATATTAAAGAAGAACAGATGTTAAATAGATACTGAATCTGACCCACAAGCTAACTTAACGCCTGCCTTGTTAAAATCTGGCTTATAGTCCTTTTCTTACCCGTTTGTATCATTAGCTCTGAAAGCAGTAAAATTCTCAGCGTCTTTGTTTGGAGGTGGAACCCAGCCCTTTCCCCAAATACTGTCTCCTGCCCTGGAACCACCTGCAACTGGAAGAAAAAGCAAGAAGAGTACATTCAAACATGGAAGAGAATGAGTTCAGTAAATAGATGTTGTATGGTGTGGTAAATGGTAAAAATGTTATGCTGCTGACTCAAGATTACTGAAAGAAAGACGCGTCTCCAGAAGTTGCTTTCAAAGCTATCATATGTACAGACTCAATACGTTAGTGAGGTTTTCTGTCTCAGTTTATTTCAATCTTTAGCTCCCACCAAGTCCACAACAAAAGTGACATTTTAATCTCACCCTGCTTGTCACGGATTTGACGGAGCCTCAGCGTGCCAAGTAGCACGCTTCCCGTGTCTCTCAAGAGGGTAGAGTCATCCAGTAGCCGTGGCAACAGCGAATCATTCAGCCACATCAGAACATCAGCTCGGCTAAAAGAAAATAATTTGAGGATTTGCAAAAGAAATATATTGTTGTGCTTGTCATATGTTACATTAGAGTTGTCAGAATTTGTGATCAACATTTGCTGACAAACAACATCTCCCAGCGTGATTGTGTAAAGACATACAGTAGTAAAGAGATCTGCTTTATGTCAAACAACAGTTGTGGTTAAAGTTTGCTTGTTCTCTGTTGGTATGAATACAATAATACACATCCAGTTGCAGGATCACACAAGAGGAAAAACTGAGGACATTTTTTTTGTCATCACTTCATACAAGGCAGATGGTCACCCTGGAAACATGAGATTTCAATTAATTCTCAACGAAACAAATTAATAAAACGTTAACATAATAATAAAAAAAGATTCACATTTGTGAAGTTTTTGTGTGTACAGTATGTGTGTGTACCTGCTGATGTTGTGGTACTCAGGTGTTTGTAGCGCCCGCTGCAGCTGAGTGCGCAGTCTCATGCTGTGTGTGTCTTTTGCCGAGTCAGAGTAGTTGAGAAGCAAAACCACCAACAGGAAAAACATGTAAACCAGGAAATTCTGAAAATGACAAGCAACAATTTTGTTAACAAAGAAGAAATAGAGCTCTAAATATCTTCAACACAGATAGGAAGATACGCAGACAATCTGCAGCATCATCTCTCTAACCTTTATTTCTCTCTCTTTCGGACTCACCTTCAGCATGGTGTGCAGCATGTGGACCTTGCGGGCCTGGTGTCGAGCCTGAGACAGAGCGAAGCCCTGTGGCGGTCTCACCCTGGGGACCCGTTGGACCACTCTCTCCACCCGGGGGAACTCAACCAGCACATCCTGGTCCTCTGGACGCAGGCGAAGCACACACACTGCATAGTAAACTGCCTCACACAACACCTGCGGGACACAGGGCGTGGGGAGCAACGGAGCTGTTAGGTTTGGTAAGTCTTTTAAAAGTCAAGAGGTCGTTGAGTTTACTCAACCCAAAAGTGAAACTTGGAAATACTCAAATGGCAAAATGGGAATTTAGTCAAAAGAACTTTTGGGTGTGTGCAGTATGTGTGTTCCAGCTTTTCAGTAACAAAGGAAAAACAGCTTGGAGTCAGTGCAAGTGTTTCAAGGGTACAAACGCGGGAGGATTAAGTATTCTTTACATCTGCGTCAATAGACACAACACAATAATATCGCCTCGTGAAGTTGTTATAGTGTGTTGTGTGTGTTTTTGGCCAAGTCCAATATTTAGCTCTATTTTTGGTTTCCACCAACTCCTGAGGGAAATATCTGGATCTCCAGCTGCTAAATGCTCCACTATGTTCACCAGCTGCTCGGTAACTTTTAACTGTTTGTTGGTTGGTGATGAAAAGGTAGAGTACAGTGTTTCAGAGCTTTGAGTTGAGAGTGGCAGCCTGAGAACACCTCTAGCCACGGCTATCTTTGGCGCGGAGGCATAAAAAACATTTAGCATGATGTGAATTTAGAAATGTGTGAGGTAAACTAGAATCTCTGAGATTAAATGTGCGTGTCTACCTTAATTGGCTCCAACAGCAGGCAGGAACACAGGAAACTGGCAAAACAGGAGATGAGCCACATCATGGCCACGCTTTGACTGAAGCCGTGACCCGCCCAAATCGAAACGCCACTGGCCAGAGTGATCCCTGCCCAGCTGCCCCACAGGGCGGCACGTCCACACCAGGGAGGAAACCGTCTGGGACGACACACGTCTGCCACAACTGGAGAGGGAAAAAAATTTAACTTTGTATAAGGAAGTACTGACAAAGAAAAGTGAAAGGAAAGGACCAGAGGATATGAAGGTCCCAGAGTTAAAACAAAGCAGATAGAGACCTTGGAGAGTATACACATTTTTTTTGTATTTAAAAGTTCTCCAAAGTCTATTCAACGAATAAGGAACAAATCAATCAAGAACATATGTTGCTGTAAGAACTTTGGACACAGTTTTTTGCTCTGACAACAAAGGACCTGTTTTGCTTATTAAACATTCAGGCAGCAAAATGAAAGCATGATGTACAGTATATACTATGCGTATTTCTCAGTATGGCTATGGTTAGAAGATTGTGTCCTCCGGCGACTTTCACGCGCAGATGCTCATGTGAAGATAATTCTGAAGAGTACATCATGTTTTTTTAATCCTCCGTGCTCTCCTTGGTTACTTGCAACTGTGTGGAGGATGGTTAGGGGTGTTGCACGATCACAGAAGGCTTGTATCATGTGGATGCAACGGCGGTTTTGTTGTCATTACTTAGAATTCCTCCTGGGGGGGCGACGGAAACTACGCACTATAGCTTTAAGTTAAAGATAAAAGTAAAAATCTGCAGACTTTACTTCTAGAATAAAACATATTTATTATATTACACATTTCTACAACTTCAAAATATCTGAATCTAAGTCCAGAGGTCTCTGAGTGATTGTACAAAACATCACTTGTCACGATGAGTAATCTGATCTGAAGCAATATGTAAAATTATTTTCATTTGATTTAAACATTTGGGAGGATGTTTTTAATCATTTATCAGGGGTGCAAGACACATTGATTTTATTTCGTATCACTTTGCTTACATCTTTAATCACTCTCACATATCATGTGCAATGTGGTGCCAAGTGACCCTTAGCATATGTTTTCACTAAACTAGCCAGCAACTGAATTTCTTCCCCACTACCCCAATTATTTCCAAATAATTAATATTATTTAATCTTATAATTAATGATTTCTTTAAAAATTAACAATATGGCAGATTTAAATGTAAATCCTTGTCTGATTAGCTATTCCATCTTTATCTGTAGAACAGCCAATAGGATTGTTCACGCTTTCTGAAATGTCCTGTGATTGGCTTTTTTAAAGCCTGAAAACCAAGGAGGAGATGGCAAAGTCTAGTTTTCTGTCAGACCACTTGAATTAAAATATACTGAAAGATTATTATGGAATCTGTGCCCAACGACGCCAAAAATAAACTGCCTCCCACAGCTTTAAGTGTAATTCTGACCTGTGTTTGAGGTGAAAGCAGTTTTTGGTGGTTCTCTTCTCACAGATTCTAGAGGAAGAGGCTCATTCAGCTTCTGGAGGAGAATCACTTCGGTCTTGTCCCCGAAAATGCTCGACCTGACCCACGCGCACACACCGACACACACACACCGACACACACACACACACACACACACACACACACACACACACACACACACACACACACACACACACACACACACACACACACACACACCGACACACACACAATGGAAATAATTAATTATATTCAAGCAAATCCACAAATGTTCCAAGTAAAGCTAGTGAATCCATTGTATTTTATAAAGGTGAACTTACAGGTCAGCCATCTCACTTTCATCTGCCTGAGGAAAAAAGTTCTGTCCATCTGCCAGGATGTGTTTGATCAGGTCCTCGTCTGTGAGTGAAAAGCAACAGCTTGGACTTCAGTACTCTCGTTTGACACAGACAGTGTACTAATACAACACAAATGTTTCATGTACTCAAACAACTGAGTTAAAAAGTGATCTGTGCAACTAGTTTAAAATACTTCCTGTTTTGGTTACCTGAGGAAGTGAAATATTTGTTGCGTTGGTCAGTCCCCTCCTCGTCATCAGGGTTAAAGGTCATGTCGACACCCAGGTGCCTGCTCCCCTGACCCCTCTTCAGCCTGGGCAGCCCTGCCCCATGCCCCGCCCCTCCCACCACAGACACATCACTCAACAGCTCTGGCCAATCCCTGTCCTCCATCTCCTCCTCTGCCATGCCCCAACTCTCCCCACTGAAATATAGAGCGAGAGAAATGTTTGTTAAGTAGTGGGAAAATGATTCACTTACTTTTCTGTCTCTCTTAAACCTAACAAGACAATCGTTTCTCAGAGGACAATCATAAATGACAGTAGACTAAGTGCTGAGACAATTATAGCTTTTGAATTTATAGTAGGTTTTCTGACAAAAGAAAAATCACTTTGCTCATTTTACATTCACAAAAGCCGACATAAATTGTATTTTTTTATCTTTTCCGTCTGTGTTAGAGCACAGTACTTCTTTATGCTCTTTATTCTGCCATTCTCCCTTATACCGACTTTGTCTAATAATTGGCAATTACACTTGGCATTTGCAAGACATGCATTATCTAAATGTACTGTCATGGCAACAGAATATCTCACCTTTTGGTTGATGGAGTGGGCAAGTCCACGTTGGTTTCTTCTGAGTTGGTCTGAGAGACAGATGAATGATGAATAGATGAATTGAGTGAAAAATCAAAGAAAGAGGGAGACATTAATGATCTCACAAGGGGAAAGCATAACATGTTTCCTTGCTTGGCTGAACTTTCTTTCACAATCACTAGGCCGGAAAAAAACATGTGATCTATACTCATTTTATATTGATTCTATAGTAAAAAAAAATACATAAAAGGCATCTGAGCTACAACCCCAAATCAGAAAAAGTTTGGACAGTATGGAAAACACAAATAAAAAAAGAAAGTAGTGATTTCTAAATGTACTTTGACTTGTATTTCATTGCAGACAACAGCACATAATTTAATGTGTTCCTCATGATTTTTATTGTTTTTTTTTTTTTCAAATAAACAAAATTACTATTTTGGTTCTTGCAACACATTTCAAAAAAAGTTGGAACAGTAAAGCATTTACCACTTTGTAATGTTGCCATTCCTTTTCACAACACTTAAAAGACGTTTAGGGACTGAAGACACCAAGTGATGAAGTGTTTCAGGTGTAATTTTGTCCCATTCTTGCTGCAAACAAGGCTTAAGGTGGGCAACAGTACGGGGTCTTCGTTGTCGCATTTTGCGCTACAAAATGCCCCACACATTCTCTTTTGGAGACAGGTCGGGACTACAGGCAGGCCAGTCAAGTACCCGTATCCTCTTCCTCCGCAGCCAGGACTTTGTAATGTGTGCAGAATGTGGTTATTATCTTGTTGAAATATGCATGGACGTCCCTGGAAAATATGTCTTCTTGAAGGCAGCATATTGTGCTCCAAAATCTCTATGTACTTTTCAGCATTAATGGTGCCATCACAGAAGTGCAAGTTACCTTTGACAAGGGCACGGACATAACCCCATACCATGACAGACCCTGGCTTTTGGACTTGTTGCTGGTAACAGTCTGGATGATCCTTTTCTTCTTTGGTCCGAAGCACATGGCGTCCATTTCTCCAAAAAAATACCTGAAATACTGATTCATCTGACCACAGTACACGTTTCCACTGTGTGATGGTCCATCCCAGATGCCTCCGAGCCCAGAGAAGTCGACGGCACTTCTGGACACTGTTAACATAGGGCTTCCTTTTGGCACAGTACAGTTTTAACTGGCATTTGTGGCTGTAACTACGTATTGTGGTACTTGACAAAGGTTTGCCAAAGTAGTCCTGAGCCCATGTGGTGATATCACTTATAGATGAATGATGATTCCTGATGCAGTGCCGCCTGAGGGCTCGGAGATCACGGTTGTTCAGCTTAGGCTTGTGCCCTTGTCCTTTACGCACTGAAATTCCTCCACATTCCTTGCATCTTTTAATTATGTTATGCACTGTTGAAGGTGAAATAAGCAAATGTCTTCCCATCTTTCTTTGAGGAACATTGTTTTTAAACATTTCACTAATTTGCTCACGTATTTGTTGGCAAACTGGCGATCCTCGGCCCATCTTTGCTCCTAAAGGACTAAACCTTTCTTGGATGCTGCTTTTGTACCAAATCATAATTACAATCACCTGTTGACATCACCTGTTTCAAATCACATCATTATTTAACCAATTTACCTGATTACTAGCCCTAAATTGCTCCTGTCCCAACCTTTTTTGGAATGTGTTGCAGGTCTGAATGACAGGAAAGGATGTATATTTACAAATGAAATTAAGTTGACCAGACAAAACATGAAATATTTTGTGTTCACATTGTCTGTAATGAAATACAAGTCAAAGTACATTTAGAAATCACTACTTTCTTTTTTTATTTGTGTTTTCCATACTGTCCCAACTTTTTCTGATTTGGGGTTGTATAATGATTACATTTTACATCCCAGTCTTTTTCCTATGAGACCTTACCTCGCCATTAAAAAAGAGGAAAGAACTTCCAGCCATGGAGTCGTCCAGGAAGTCATCAATCTCCACCGACTCCTGATCCACTTGTGGTGGCACCTGCTCCACAGACACGCACTAATGTTCACACACACACACACACACACACACACACACACACACACACACACACACACACACACACACACACACACACACACACACACACACACACACACACACACACAGACAATATTCAGCTTCATGTTTGGCCGGTATTAAAAACATTGATTGTGTAATAGTTTTGCGTAGGTTTGTGTTACCTTGCTGCGGCTCATTCTGAAGAAGGTGAAGACGAGCAGGTAGAGAGGGTAGACAATCAGACAGGTCACCACGCCCGCTGCCACTGTCTCTCCATTTAATGAAGAAAGCCTTGACACGGCCTGCGGGCTGCAGCACAGGATTGCATTGAAATCTGGGAACCAATCACCAGTAGTTTTATTCATGTACTAAAAAAAACAGACATTCCTTCCTGTACCTGTATCTCTTGTCTACCACAATGCTGTACCACAGTGTGTTGGCCAATACAATGAGCTGTAGTAACACAGCGCAGCACGTGGCTCTCTGTAGGCGGGTGAACGGGCTGCGGGGGGGTCTCTCCCACAGAGACAGCCACAGGTGACTCTCACACAGAGCCCTCTGCAGCTCACACCGCAGACGGCGGGGCAGCTGCAGCACAGCCTCCTCTGGAAACAGGAAAAAACACGATGGAGTGAACAAAGCGGCATCAACCATCGGTGGATGCTTATTACGGATTATTTGGTTGTAGCTTTCTTACCTGAGGCCTCCACCTCAATCTCCACCCGTCCGTCAGTTCTCTCATTGTAGACGGACAGCCACTCATCAACCAGGAAGTAGTGGCTGCTTCCTGTCTGCAAGTCTTTGACCAAGACGTACTGCAGCATCCATGCTGGAGACAGACCTGAGAGATGGTCAAGAAATGATGGTTACGAGAAATTTGTCCAAATATCAGCTTGTTAAAGTCTGTGTGATTTCAGGTCTCTTTTGTGTGTGCGCATGTGAAACAGTACCCTTGTTGTCATGCCAAATTCGTATTTTCCAGATGCTGCCCAGGCTGGTATCCGTGGCAATATGAAAGATGTCGAGAGTGTTGCGTGTGAAAGCTCCTCTGCTGTCGAGATGGCGGTGTCCGCTGCGGCTCTCACGTCCATACAAACTGATTCCCACATGAGCCGTGGTGCCTGGAGGGACAGAGAGAGGCGCTCACTTAATCAACTATTTGTTGTTTTAATGCAGTTTTTGCAGTTCAATTAATTAAGGCAATGACCAGACAACAAATAATTTTCTTATAGAAACTACACTTGATAAAGGAGGGTTACACAAAAATGTCAGAACACATGTATGTCTTGAACGCTCTCTCTGTCTCCCTCTACCTCTCTCTAGTTTGTCATGCTTACAATATTTTATCTGAATAACTTGATTTTTAAAATGTGATTTAATATATAATTTTTTTTTAATGTATCTATTTATGCAGTATTATTCTAACAAAACAATGTATAGAGACAGAGCACATTTAATTCCCACCTACACCGGATGGGAAAACAATTCATTGCTCTCCATTGACTTTATATTGGATGAAGGTGCCTCCTTGTCAATTCTGTCTGCTAGCAAACAGAAAAATGTCTAAACGCTGCTGTGTGCCGGGTGGGATGCACTAACACCAGGGTAAAGAACCCAAACCCCACATTTTTATAAGCTGCCTAACTTAAAAACTGTGCTTTTCTGCAGACAAAAGTGGATACAGTATGCAACTTGTGTCGTAGTGGAATGTGGATAAATCAGAAAGCTATGCAGTTTTATGTTTGCAAGTGCCTTAAATTGCTAACAACTTTTAATCAGGGTTGCCTTTGCAAGCCAATACAGTAGTAAGTCACTGTAGTATTTAGACTGTACTCTAAAAACTCATTGAGCTATTAAATAAGTCCACTTTTTACCATCCTGACAGGTGTCTAAAAGTGTCCCCGTCCCTAACTCACCTGCCCCTCGACTCCAGCCAGTCTTGACCTGGACCTCGTACTTGAATAGTCCGTCTTGGCCGCAGAGTGGAACCACACCAGCCCGGCGTAGATCCAGCTGGTCCAACTTGTGCAAGATGGCTGCTGCCACAGCATAGCTTAGTAAGCCCAACACACACACCAGCAGCACAACCAGGCTTGGTGCACCAGAACGCTCCTGAGGGACAAGAAAAATGGTTTAAAGTGTGTGTTTATCTGGTGCATGTGCACACAATAGGGTTTGTGTTTGTGATACTGACTGGCACGGTAAAGCTGATGGCATTGGCCGGGACAAAAAGGCCTGCGGCGAAGGCCGTGAGGTGCCTGGTGCGGCAAACAGCTCTGCTGGTGTTGGTTTCTGCTAGGGGCACCATGCCATCTGTCCGCCACTGCTTCTCATTCTCACTGAAGTACTGACACAGAGAGGCAAACACTCCAACCTCCAGTCGAACACCTACAGGCTGAGAGCTGGGGCTGCAGGCCGTGCTCACGTTGATAAAGTAGTCCAGAGTGGTGTCGTAAGACCTGAGCAGCACAGGACAGAAGAATTTGGTTGTAATCAAATCGTACAGAAACAAAATCCTAACTGAACTGCTTGGTAATCTGAAAGCTTGACCATAGGCCCTCAGTTGCCACAAACAATAGTACATAATAAGTAAACTCCATATTACACAGCAGTGGATGAACTTACTCTGGCGACAGGAAGAAGGTGTATTTCCTGTGGTCGAGATCTTGTCCCCTGGTCATGCTGAGTGTGATGCGTTTTTTGTCCGTGCAGTTGAACTCATGGGGTCTTCCATGTGAATGAAGGTAGGCTGTGATGTATGGCTCCTCCATATCCTCTTCTCTTTTGACCTTTTCTCTGGCATCTGGAGAAGGAAAGGAAAAAATAACAAGAAGAATGAAACTGACATATCAATGTAAAAAAAATGATAAAAAAAGAACTTAATTAGGCCTTTATCAAACCACTTTTAGGAACCATGTTGCATCACCAAATGACAAAACCAGGCAGTTATATAATTCACAAAGTCAGTTCAATGAGTTCTGTTTAACCTATTTGTAATCTCCCTATGTGTCCCATATAATAGCCATATGCTGGCAAACCATGGGTGCCAAAACAACACAGAATGGTTCTTTAATGATCCCCGAGAGAAAATTGCAGCATCACAGCTCCTTGGACACATTACAATGAAAGTGAGAATAATAATAAAAAAAGAGGCAACAAAAGGTCCATCTCTTGTATGATGCGGTCCAACACAACAGCTTCAAAATACATTACTCACACAGCAAAAACTGAACATTGTAATCTCAACCAATGGGTGTGTTTCTTGTATTGAATACATTACATAATGTACGTAAGTAGTGAACGTGAGAGCTCACCCTCCAGAGAGGTGAAGTTGAGCTGCACAAACAGCCCCGCCTGTCGGTTGTTGTTTCCCGTGCTGATCCTGACAATGACCGAGTCACAGTGTCTGATGTTAACAGCTTCAGCTGTGGGGACCCCTCCAGCACCAGAACCCTCAGGACCTGCTTCTGCTCCGCTACTTCCATTGTTAACAGCAACAGTGATGGCCAGACTGTCGTCCAGTCCGGAGATGGGAATCTGGGTGCCATTTTCAGTGCGGAACTCCATGGATGCCACTTCGGTAGAGACGGTGTAGTTCGCAACGTAGTTGAAGGGGAAGGGGTTAGACTCCACCTGGTGAGGAAAAGAAGGAGGGAGAGAAAATCACGAGAGGAATTAGAGAAAGACAACGTATTTATGTGAGTGTACTGATGAGAGACTTTGGCACCAGCAGCTTTCATGCTGCCAGTTTTTTTTAACAGTGATCCAAAAGGATGGTTTAACACTAGACTGTTTCCATCATGTTACCTGAAACAATAGCTGCATAATGCTGTTTCCTGCAGCAGCTCTGCCAAGACTGTAGTTGAATGCTCGGGGGATGGAGAACCGCTCGCACTCTGGAGATATGAAAGAGGAGAGGAGAGATGAAGATCAGATTAAACAGATATGAACTAGTATGGATGTCTTTCATCACGTTTATAATGTACAACTTCTTATAGATATAGAGGATGGAAATGACCAACTACAGAAACATAAGTTTCATCAGCTCATGAGACACTAAATACACAAGCCCACCTGGACTGTTGTTGCCATGGTAGCAGAGCAGGCTCTGGGGGTCGGCCAGTTTTCCTGTGGCAGCGATCTCAGCTCCCCTCAGCACAAGTGGCTCCTCGTTGAGCACACGGCCGTGCATTAGGATCCGCATGAGGACAGAGGACAGGCTGTAAGCCTTAGCCGCCACTCGCAGAGGGTGCGGCTCCAGTGAGGGGGGAGATGGGTCTAACGGGGGGCCTCCTTTTTCCTCTCCGGAGGAGGAAAAAGAGGAGGTGGAGGGGGCAAGCTGGAGGTAAGACTGGGATGTTGACTGGCTGACCTGATGGATCAGATCACCTGGAAGGACGGGGAGGATATGAGATTGGGTTAACAGCTAAGGAAGATATAGCGAGGTAAAAAAATAAAAATCACTGATGGACTCTGCAATTTGATGACTGATCTGCACCATTCAGCCTTTTCTCTGTGTTGAGGTCGGGAAGAAGGAACAAGATACACCAGGCCAGCACTGAGAGGCTCAGGAGGAGCTTCTACCCTCAGGCCACTACGTTTCACACAATAAATACATTCATTGATTGATTGCTTAATGAAAGATCTACTGAATATGGTTTTAAATACAGAATACGAAGGCCTTTATGGTAACGAGGTTGACGGAATGATATGGATCCGATAGAACTAGTAGCAGAAATACATATATTATGAGCAACTACACTACGTAAATAAACCCATCATGTCTACATTTTATGGTAGCCATTGTTTCTTGGTCTGCTTTTATAGACCACGGATGTGATTTGGTTATTATAAGCAACACCATTGAGAAAGCATTACCCTCCACTGAGCAATAAACAGGCATGATTAAAAGACATGCTGCTAGCTCCCAACTAATGTTACTTTACTGTTATTTAGACACAGTACTGTTCTGAAAAGATGCACTTACAGAGATACAGAAAGCTTTCTCTCTTACCCATGATGTTCAGGATGTTGTCAGCTATCTCAGTAGGAGTGACTGTGCCCTGCCTGGTGTCAGTTTGCAGTATCTTAAGCATGGACTCCAGTTTGTTCAGAGTGCTGTTCTGACACTCCTCACAGATGAACTCTCGACTCACCGCCTGGAAAACACAAAACTGCTAATTTGTTATGCTTCTTTGACCATCTCCTTCATTTTCAGCTTTATTCTTTGTTTTTCAATTAAACTTCTTTTTTCTGATTTGCTGCCCTCTTTCCATTGCTTCCCACCTCGCCCCCCTTTCATCCTGCTCACCGTGCACTGAGCCAAAGCAGCGGAGGTCTGCTGGATGTCGTTAACAGTGGTCAGGTCTAGAGCGGTCAGCGCTCTGGTGATGTTGCTGCGGATTCTGACTCTGAAACCACGCTCATTTGGCGCCAACTCCCTGCTCTGCTCATACTGGAAGAAGGTAAATACAGGTATACGTATGCTTCAACTGATGAATAATTTGATAGATAAATGCATTACAGTAATTGATGTGGGTGGCTAGGCCTCTCCTACCTCATTCAGGACTGTAATAATAGCCAACGATAACTCTCGCACCCTCTGGGAGTCTCCCTGCTCCAACAGCTTTTTCAGTTTGCTGTCTGTCAGCTCAGACAGCCAATGGGGAAGGCTGTTGTACTCAGGGGGCGGATCTGGCAGCACAACTTTGATGGTCCTGGACACATGCACAAAATAGAAAGTTATAATTATAGTGTATAGTTTACTTTGCTATATTTGTGTGGACTTGGATGTGTTTCTCCAGCACTGATGGTTTAATAAATTGTGCTAGTCAACCTATTCACTTACAATAATAGTATGGGTTTAAAATATTTTTTTCTGGCATACATGTACAGTAAAATTAATTAGATCAACATTCAACTTTGGAGAGATACATATTTTCCTAGCTTTTACCGGACCTGCTGCTAGAGGCCATAATAGTAGCGACTGATCAAAGAGATGCTAAATTAACAGTTCTACTTCGACAGGAAGGCCAGTATCCAACAACAGAACAAAAACCTTGGAGATGGCGGGGATTTACTGCACCGCTCAGAAAACCTTTAGTAATACACAGCCTTCGCTACGGTAGCTTGGGATGTTTGTAGATAAAAAAAAGGTTGAAGGACTGAATCTTATTTAATTGGTTTTACTGCTGAATTACTGAACCAAACAGCTGAGTAAAATGTAGTTACTTGTTGAGTGCAGTGCTGGCAGCTCCCTGGTGGTCCTCCACTGTGATTAGTACATCTACACGGTGGCCGAATGAGCTGAAGCCAGGGGGCAGGAAGGCCGAGTGCTCCGGGCTGCTGCCTTTGTACACGCAGAAGTCCTCACAGTAGTCACCTTTGCAGCGTTTCACTAGTAAGCTGTAGAGCAAAGGAGTCTCTGAGACCCCTAGATCACTGTAACCTGGAGGCAAGGAAGTGAGAAAGACAAAAACAACATGATCAGTAATGGAGGGAGAAATCTGCTAATTAGACAGGACAGAAAAAAATAAAAATAATAACAATAAAAAAACAAAAAAACAAAGGGAAAGGAGCAAGCATGTTGTGATTAAGGTGTGTGAGAGCGAGGCCACACGGTCGGCTTCCTACCTGAGCAGTTGAAGTGCACTCGGTCCAACAGTGTGCGTATCCTCCAACTTTTACTGTCACTGTCCTTGTACTCCACCCCTGTTTCCCCTCCCCCTCTCAGGTGACACTCCCCGCCATCCGGGGGCATGTTGTGGTGCAGAGTGATGGAGGCGGCGCCGTCGCCATCCAGACTGCCGTCGGTCACGTGTAGGGTGAAGTTGTAGGAGTCTTTGTGGCGCAGGACGCCCTGTCGCAGCACCAAATTCATGCCGTGACTTCCTGTGGTGGTGGAGGATGAGTCTAGGACCAGAGTCTCGTTCTGCAGCGTCATGGCACTCCAGCGCTGGGAGGTAGAGAGAGAGAGAGAGAGAGAGAGAGATAGAGAGAGAGAGTTTACTAAAAGCAAGCTACATTTGGTGGTAATATAAAATTATAAAGACGTTTATAGTTTAAATGAGCAGGGATAAGCCAGCCTAAAAGCTTTCATTAATGGTTGTGAGAACTTCATGTTTCTTTTAAAAAAATGTTTTTTTGATGTTTGCCTTAGTGTGTTTGGTTCAACGCAAACATTTGGAGACAGTAGTGACTGGCAGTGCCCATACATGCCATACATGAATGATTCATCAGAAACCAGGCTACAGTACAGTAGCATGTTTTCTTTCTGGGTAGCAGGTTAATTAGGTTGAGAGGCACATACTGAGACACAAGACAGCTTTAAAGGAATAGTTTAAGTTTAGTTTAAGTGCTATATAAATTTACTTACTTTGATGGCCTTCATACAGGCTTTACACGGCACTAAACGGTTTGACACGGTTTGACTTGCCTGATGACACGTGTACATGTGACAACTACATGTATGGAGATATACAAAGAGTACCAATTTTAAAATGACCCCTGTGCAGTATGGAAACTGAAGTACAGTGTAATTATAAAATAAACGTGACCTAGGTTAGGAGTACAACTGAGCAGTCAGCTGGTATATGCAATTTGAGGCCCAGTGACTCAACAAATGTTTTGTCTTTCAACATGTTTCCCTGTGTTAGTAAGTACCAAACATATTGGCTGTGGCTCCAGTTGTACAATGATCTCATTCTCTCACCCATACACAACACGCATCCTAGGGAAAGTCTGAATAAAAGAGAGAGGTGGAGCAGAAGGAGGAAAAGAAGGGAAAAGATCCGGACATGCTGATTTCACTGTTGCTTCTGCGGTGCAATGACCTCATTTTACTGTGACACGGAGAGTTCAATTTGAAATGAGTGCTTGTGCCTTTGTGTGTGTGTGTGTGTGCGTGTGTGTGTGTGTGCGTGTATGTGTGTTTACCCCACGGTGAAATCCCTGGCAGTTGGTGCAGGTTCCTTTGAGGTAGACATACGAGTTATGGCTGACCTCGTAGATGGACTGGGCCTTACAGGACACACACTCCAGAGACACCATGGGAATATGGCCACTCTGGACGAGCACCTGTGACACACACACACACACACACACACACACACACACACACACACACACACACACACACACACACACACACACACACACACACACACACACACACACACACACACAGACATGTTGTCAGATTTAACAATTCAGGTAGTATATAGGATGCAGTCACTACGTTTAGATTGAACACATTTATCATAAACATTTCCTATATCCTTCCTATATATTTTATTGTTTAATCTTATGTTATATTTTATCCCATCAAATAAAGGGTCAATGTGTTTTGCTGGCAGCAACTTATCCTGGTTGTTGAGCTGAACAAGAGAGAGAGAGAGAGAGAGAGAGAGAGAGAGAGAGAGAGAGAGAGAGAGAAAGAGAGAGAAAGAGAGAGAGAGAGAGATACCAAAACTTTTCTTATAGGAGGATATAGAGAACACTGACAACCTGAGATTTGGGAGGAAATGGTGTATTAATTCAAGGGACTGGTTATTGAAAGTACAGTGACTAGTCTGACATGTTGTGATCCTTCAGATTAATCTTGTGGGGGTTGGGAACCACTTACTTGAAGGATGCATGTATTCATGTGTGTAGGAGAATGTGAGCACTTACAGTCTGCATGGTGGACTCTGGCGGCATGCCATCTTTGTTGATGGTCAGTCTGAAAGTGTATTCGACTCCCGCCTCCAGCTCGGAGCCAGAGATTCCCAGCACTGGATCGCTGGTGCCCAGGCCGAAGTTCAGACTGGAGCAGTGCTCTGCACCCTGCAAGCAAGACATGGGAGGGAGAAATTGGGCCAAGTCGCATTGCATTTCTCTCTTACTTTACTGGATTGGGTAACCTAAGAAATCTATAAGAACAGTACGGTTATTCCAAAGGATCTAACACTATAGAAGCGATCAACACACCCAACTACTCATGAATTGACTCATAGAATTGTTTATAAAGCCCTACATAGCCTACCACCTTCATATGTTTGATTATTTGATGTTCCAATGAGAACAGCTCCCCCCACGAGACATCTGGTGAGGCAGCTTTGTGTTTTTGTTGTAATATCTTGATATCAGAACAGCAAACTATGTAAAGACCTATGTTTTAATCTTTTATTTGGGATAATCCTACTTCCTCAGTTTGGAGTTTTTAAATGAGCAAATAAAATATATTCAACTCTGTTTCTTCACCATAATCACATTCTTACTGATTTCCATTCTTAAAATCTTGTTTGTAAAGATCTTATGGAAATGATGGTGATCAACTAAAAACTCTCACATGTTGTGATAGTTTGTCTACTTCGGAGAAAAGCAAAAAATGCAACATTGTGTAAAATGGATGATTTGATTTCTCTTTTTAAACTATCTTCTCTTACGGTCCTTGTTCCCAAGGTCAGGACAGTGTACAACATTTTATTGCCTGAGTTTCTGTCGAATCCTTTTCTCCATCTTTTGCGTCGAGTGCAAAACTGTTTCACTCTTTGTGGTTGGACTGAATGTCCTTCTTTTTCTTTATCAGTAGTGGTACACAGCTGTGAGTGCATGTTCTTTATGTGTGTACTGTAATTGTCAGGGTGGGGAGCAAAGCACCAGATGTGGAATGCTGAATTTATCTCTAAACAATTACATAACCCTTTAAATGCCTGTCTGCTTGGATTTACACACAAACAGACATGCACATGCACACACACTCCTGCAGGACACACCCATCCTATTGGGTCTTATACTGTGGTATTCTGTTGCCAGATAGAATGTGTTGTCACCCAGCCAAGGATGTGGTGAGTGTGAAAAACAGTCAATGAATTACACAAGCATGCACGCACGCATGCAAGCATGCAAGCATGCAAGCATGCACATACAAACATACATTTAGATATCAACATGTGGCTCAAATATCTATCTAAAAATGGCTTTTCGTTAACCTGTCATAATTTCAATCAGTACTTCACTGTCGCTGGAAGAATAGTTGTAAATCAATAAAAATATTGTTATATGAGTAAAAATATTCAAGGGAAAACACTGCCAAGTGATAATATAGGGATTAGTGATGAAAAAGTAATGACTATAGTAATGACTATTGGAACATCTTTGTGTTTTTTAGAGAATCAACAATAACATGATCTGCCTCAATACACACACTGACAGTAAAACTCTTAAAAATAACAAAACAATCCACATTCATGGCGAGGGCTTGAATGCATATTTGTGTACATTATAGTGTCATGTAAATGAAAATTTGGAAGTCGTTTCTCTCTGTGAGCAACAGAAATGGCCAATTTCACCAGAAAACACTCATCCAACTCGTCTTAATGCCTGCCCTTGCCTTCGACGTGCTTTGACACTCCCAGTGGTAGTGGAGTAGTGACTGGCTGTCTGGGTCCATGTTGGGATCGTAGGACTGCACTGCACTGAGCTTCAGGTCCTGTGTCCTCGACCACACCCTGTAGGTGCCCCCTTCTATGATGGGCATCAGTCTGACAAGAAAAAAATGGGTTCACATGAACATAAAAAAGACAAACTAGTGTAGATTTCAAATTTAATTTAGTTATTGGTCTACAGATCAACACAGTTAAGATGAAATTACACTTCTGTGGAGATTCCCTTAAACGTCTTTGCGAACCTACGCAGAGAAGGCTGCACACCTCCTGACTGGTTGGAACATTTTCTCTATCTTGTCTTGCCTATCTTGTCATTGTCCAGTCCATTTACAAGTTATAAATCCAAATTCTTTCAAGTTTGTTTTAATGTATGTAGGAATTTGGATGAACTCCACAGGGAGTCAAAATTGAGTTTCTCCACTGACCTGGTAGCCATGACACTGAGCTGCAGACAGGCGGCCTTCCTTAGCGGCACGCCTTCATAGGACATAGAAAACACCAAGGTGTAGTTCCCTGCTGCCAGAGCCATCTTTGGCAACGACAGCTGCAGCCGCCGCACATCCACCTCCATCGGCAGCCGAATTACCGGAACAAGCAAAGACTGCGAGGAAATACTGTGGTCTTTGTCGTTATCACAGGCTGGTGTTGACAGTATCTGCCAGAGGTACTGAGCTCCGTAGCGTAGGCAGCCTTTCAGGTCCACACTGGCCTCCACCAAAGTGGGCTGGTAGCGCCAGATGGCCAGACGGGGGGCTTGAACCACCTGCACTTCTGGCTCCTCACACTCTAATACACTGATGTTTACCTCCACCTGGGCCAACACCCAGCTCACCAGGTTACTGCAGTTCACCTGGCAGGGAGAAAAACATGGTGAAAAGATGTTAAGCTTTCACATACAGCATCATATTTACAGATCAACAAATAAATAATGGATCGATAGAGTACATAGAGTACATGAAGTACATGGAACAATGTAGTTCTAAGAAACATACTTGGACCAGGTAGTGTCCCGGGTGTCTGTACTCATAACCCACAGTTGTGGTGTTTGTGTGAACTGAAGTAGAGCCGTCGCCAAAGTCCCACAAGCACTCCACAGGATTAGATCTGGGTATGGCATTTGCTATCAGGGTCACCGTCTTATTGATGAAAGTGTCTAGAGGCGATGCATTCAGGACAGCCGCTGTCAGCAGGTTCTGCACCAGGATGTGCTTCGTGACGTTCTGAGCATGCAGTGCGTTGATGGCCTTCAGGTAGATGGTCAATAAACCTGGTTCTTCTGGCGTGTAAAACACCTGGGGTTGTGCGATTCATTGAGACACATCACTATTTAACAGCTGTTTGCTATATTGTGATATTTATTCATTATTATTATTATTCATAGTTAAGTGATCTGACCTCTTTGCCCAAATGCGACGTCTTATGGAGATGGTGCAGATCAAAAGTCCACAGGAAATGGACAGGTTTGCCCGTCAAGATGTTGGCCGCAAACAATCTCTTTACACCTACAGGGATTGCTGCACAGCTTCCCAGGATGGAAAGTCCACGTACGGGCTCCATCACCTCCACCTGGAGGTGCCGCCTCTTGAAATTCACCTGGATTGTCACATTGCAACAAAACGTGTGCACCGCATTAGTTTGATTAAATCACGCTGGCTTTGACATCAGAGTTAATGTCCAAAAGAGAAACGAGAATTCATTTCAAAATTTCTAATTATTTCCTAATTTCTGCTTAAAACACTCTACATACCGACTTTAAGTGATAATTTGCTTAAAGGAAGCAGTGAGGTCAAGCATTTGACAGATGACTTGGATGACTAAAGGACGACAACAAACATATCAACAAGGTGCTCAATTGGATGCTTCTTCAATACGCATGTTTACACATGCTTTACTCGTGTCAAGGGCTCTATGAAAAGAGCAGCATGCAGAGAATTTGATGCCATTGGGTTAAGAATAGTGTCATTGAACCTCATGTGTCAACTTATGTGCAGACTGGCAAAGTAGAAAATATAGCTATACATAGAAAGTATTATTTATAAATTCAAGCTGTCCATGTTATACATCTGAGATGTGACAACACTATTTGTACATTTTGAGAAAATGAATGATGCAAAGGAAGGATTTCATTTTATGTATGACAGTATTGTTTGTAATGGCTGTTTTTTTTTTTTTTTACCATGATCTTATATCTCTTATATATTATCTTAATGCATGCTTTCCATCTCTTTTGCTTTACCTGGTTGTAAGCAGTGAGGTTCACCATGTACGTATCCACCCTGCTGAACGTGTGGACGTAGGTTTGGTCGGGTTGAGGGTGAACAGTGGTATCTCCGCTGATGCTGAGGATGAGGCGAACATCCGAGCCCGCTGCCATAGATATGGTGAACTCCACCTTCTCACCGACTGCTACAATGTTTTTACTTGCCCTCAGCTCCAACCCCTGAATCTTGTCCTGAACAAAGAACCTTCTAGAAACCACTTGCCCGCTGACGTCATTGGTCGCATTCAGAGTAACAATGGCTGTTTTTGCCTCCTGGAAAATCACAGACGTTTTCCTTCCCGTTTCTGTTCTTCCGTTCAACAGCCATGTCCATGTCACATTGGTTCCTGTCAGTGCTTTCCCCTCGAGCGAGATGGTGACACCTGTTGCTACGTAACTCTGCGTACTCTGCTCTGTCACATCGGTAGCATTGAATGTTAGACCAGAAATGACTTCCTGGACACTGACATTCTTTGATTCAACCTTCGAGCTAACTTCATTGAATACCTCCACAGTAACTAGCTTCAGGCCAGGGGTGATGAAGGTGTGGGTCTTCCACTGCTTGTTCCAGTGCAAAGGGTCCCCATTCACAGACCAGCGGTACTGCAGGTCTGAGCCTTCAACACTCAGTGCCGTCAGGTTAGTTGGAGCATTGACTGCAACTGGGTTGTCGCTGATCTGCAGGTCCACCCCTCCGGCTGGTTCCAGGAAGTGGATGGTTCTGTTGATGGACAGCTGGCCCAGGAGGTTGGCTGCCCGGAGAAAGATGTCACAAGGGCCTGGTGTGGAGAAATTCACCTCCACCGTCTTCCCGCTTATGTTGAAGCTTGAGCTGAGGGGGTCTAGCTCTCTGATAAGGTTCCAAGTGAACGTCATGTTGGTTCCTTCCTTTAAACCTGCTTGAAGGTGGAGAACACGGTTTGTAGCAAAGCAGCAACTGCCTCCACCTCCTCCGATCTCGTCCTCTGCTAAAATCTGCAGCCCCTCCAGCTCTCGTTGGACATACAGGAAGATACTGGCTTGTGCTGTTCCTACATCGCTCTCCGCTGTCACAATGATGTTGAAAGTGCCAACGGAGCGGAAGGTGTAGAACATGGTGTGGGTCCCTGGAATTGGGGTGCAGCGGTCACACAAGATCCAAGAGAAGCGCACGCCATCTCCCTCCTCCATTTGGGCCTCAAAGTGGACTGAGGCATTAAGAGGGACATTTACCAAACTGGCATTGACGGTCAATCCGCGGACTGGTGCAAGCACAGCAACAGGTAAAGTAGTGTGATTCCTGCTAACTGTGTTGTCTGCTGTCAGCGTAATATTGTAGTTCCCAGAGATGTTGTAGGTGTGGCGGACAGTCTGGCCCGTAAGCACATATCCATCTCCAAAGTTCCAGACGTAAGTGACATTGGAAGCCATGGAAGACGTTGTGAAAGTGTATGGTGCTCTAACGGTCAGGTTATTGTACTTAGTGCCATTATGTTGAATAACAATTGGACCCACGGGCATCAAAACCTCAATCACAACACTGACGTTACTGGTGGAGATGTTATTGAAGACAATGACTGTCACATTGTAATGACCTGGGTTTTTATACGTTGTCACGACATTCTCAGAACCACTGATGAGCACAAGGTATTCCTCTCTACCAAAGTCCCACTGATAGCTGTAGTTAAATTCTGGCTCCGCTCTGGCCTGGAAACGGATCTCTTCCCCAGCAGCGTAGTGGTATTTCTCAAGGGTGAGGCTGATGTTGGTTAATGCTGGCTGCACACACACCCAGTTGAAGAAGTTGGCCTTGTTAACCCCACTGGAGAGAAGCAGAGATAGGTGGTAGTTCCCACTTGTCAAGTAGGTGTGCGAGACTCTGGGGTTGCCGTGGTGTGTCTCGTTTGGGCTTCCGTCCCCAAAGCTCCATTTATAAAGATGAGCCGACGCATTCCCGGACACCCCAGCCTGAAAGTTGACGGGGGTCTGCTCTTGGACACACCCGGACGGCTCCATCTTCACAACTTGGAAGACAAACACCTGCACTGGGAGGATTGTCCAGCCAGAGCTCACAGCGTTCGCGGCCGTCACATTCACTGTGTAGTTGCCATCTTTGATATACCTGTGTGACACGTGAGGTTCAGATGCTGGGTAGATGGTCCCATCTCCCATGGAGAATGTCCATGTGATGTTATTACCTGATGCAAGCCGTGCCCATACTGTAGTAGGACTGTGAAGCTCTGTAGGTGAGGAGCTTTCAGCTGTTAAATGTTCAATCTCCTCATATACAAACATCTCGGAACAAGCCTTCATAGAACTGATGGTGTTGTTTACCGATACACAGACATTAAAGACGCCACTCTGTGCATAGGTGTGTGCCACGCGGCGACCTTGCAGCGGGGTAGAACTATCTCCAAAGTGCCAGTCATAGTGAATGCCATAGGGTGAGGGCAGAGGGTGAGCCTCAAAATCGGCTGATTTGCCAGTGAGGAGGAGTTGCGGCTCTGTTTGTATATCGACACGAGTGAGGATGCTGTAGACGCTCATGTTGATGCTCTGACTGATGTTCTCATAACGATTGGACACTGACACCAGTGCTGTGTATATTCCTGTACAGAAGAAGAAGAAAAAGAAGACAGGGTGAGGAAGGAAAAGAAGGTGAAAATAGATTTATATCATTATCTACCAGCTTAGTACATTTTAATCTTCGTAAATTGAAACAAAGTCAAACTTAATTGTCTGCTGCTCCATTAGTCATGCTGATGATAGGGAGATGGGCGAGGGCATACCTGGCTGAGAGTAAATATAGGTGACGTTGTTGCTTAGAAGGACCTGATTGGGGGAGTCTGGGCAGAGGAGGGAGGGGGCGTAAGGAGGCTTGTATTCAAATTCCTTATAACCACCGTCACCAAAAGACCATCTGCAGCATAACAGGAAAATGAAAAACCATTAAATGAAGACCTGAATAGAAATACATGAAACTTAGATGAATAAATGCACTGATAACCATTTCCATCCATCCACACACACACACACACACACACACACACACACACACACACACACACACACACAAGCTGGAAAGTAGGAATCTTCTCTGACGAGGCAATAGAGGATTTTTGGACGAGGAGAAGTGGAAACTCAAAACTCAGGAAGCCTCTCTGGACCACAAGTGGTGAGAGTGGAAAGAAACTAAGTGAAAGAGTGCACCATAGTTGTGAGGGTGGGAATGTGAAAGAGGGAGGGAGAGAAAAGAGTGAAAGAGAAAGAGTGGAAGAAAAAAAGGGGGGGGGGGGGAAGTACAGGGGAAACAGCCGAGCACAAGGGAAAATTCTTGTCAGCAATCTGCTCTAACCACACAGTTGTAAATCCAAGGCTCTGCATGGTATGACTGCTGCAGTGCTATTATGGCGCAGAGAAAGGAGCAAAGAGAAAGACAGAGAGGGAGATAGAGGAGAAGAAAGGAGCACACAAACACAAACAGACGCACTGTGTTTTCGCTCAGCTGTAAAAATAAAGAAAAGAAGAGACAGCGAGAAAAAGAGGCTGTTTTTTTTAATTATAATTTTTGTTTTAAAACACACCACAGAAGATATCTATCTACTGTATCTGTCTATCAGTCTATGATTCTGTCCATCTGTTCATACCGGAAGGTGGCGGCCACAGATAAGTCGAGGAGCACAGAGGTGGTGAGAGTCTGAGTGGAGCCCTGAGGGACCACATCTGGCACACCCTTTACTGTGAGGTTGGCCATGGGCTGCAGCCGGTCCACGGTCACATTGAAATGCTCTGTGAGGGTGCTGACATGGTTCATGGCTGTCACCTGCAAGAGATGCCACATGACCCAGTTAGACAGCCGGTAGTCTCGCTTTGCCAGACCTTCCTCCACAGTGCTGCGGAGGAGGGTCTGGCTAGTCCACACAGCATTCCGGGATGGGAAAAAAACGTGCTCTGGTTTGGCATTTCTTTAAACCAATCACAATCGTCTTGGGCGGTGCTAAGCTTAGCGCCGGACAGAGCCCCAATGCCGCTGCAAAATAGCCTCAGGGAAGGAACTTGTCTTGGTGAACATGTGAATGTTCAAAGGTTGTTTTAGTCGTGGAACAGGAAACTCAGATTAGACAGATAGTATAGCTAGCTGTCTGGATTTACCCTGCAGAGATCTGAGGAGCAGTTAACCATAGTCCTCATAAATTACCCAGAGTTTAAAATTCCAACACAAAGAAAGCGGAAGGTAACGGACATCCGGACGTAGAGTGCCAATTTCCGGGGACAATGGGGCAATCCCGGAAGTGGAACATCGTAGATATAGACTAGACAGCCGGAAAGAAGTTGAAGTCTTGTGTCACATTTACAGGATGTTAGCTTTAATTGTGAAACAACACTATGAGGTGCAAACACATGATGTGACCTATCTCATAGAGCTGAAACTAATAGTCTATTAATTGATACGTCTATCAACAGAAAATGTCTCTGTAACTACTTTGATATTCAGTTAATCCTTTCAGTCATTTTTTTTTTCATAAATGTGAATATATGCTAGTTGCTCTATGAAAATCAGTTAAATATCTTTGGCGTATTGGACTTCAGACAGAATAAGCTGTTTGAAGACGTTACCTTGGGCTTTGGCATTTTTAAAGACCAACAACAATTATTCAAGGAAATAGTCTGCAGATTACACACTTGATAATGGAAATAATTGTTAGTTGCAGACGTAGTCTCTAGGAACAAAACAATCAAGTTCTATTTAAGGTCACAAAATATAATGTGAACAGAAACTCACTGTGAGCTTGTAGATGGCAGCGTGCTGGTAAATGACATTGAGGACAGTGTTGTAATAAGTGAAGTATGGCTTGTCATCCACTGTCCATTTAAATGTGGGATTGGAGCCTTCAAACACTGATGCTGTGTAGCTCTGAAACACACACAAACATATATGCATAAATATGTATGTAATATATATGTCATAAACATATGTTTGACATGATAAAAAGACAGTACATTTCAGTATGCATACAGCAATATCAATATCAAATATGAAGTTAATACAACTGACAGTAATGTAAAAACATAAGCACAAACACACACTGACCACGACTGACTCCATCAGCACCCTGTGTGCAGGGTGTGGCTGCACCATCAGTCCTCTGAGCGGCTCTTCCAGGTGGACGACCACAGACAGGCTGGCCTCCGTCACATTATTATGGGCCTCCAGCTCCACGTGCACTGGACTCCTCTGCTCCTCCGTCCCCAGGCTCAGATCCAGCACTGCATACAGGTTGGGCTCTGCAACCTCGACCCCTGAGCTCAGCCCGGGCTGACAGAGCACTGGGCTGGAAGAAAACTCCTTGGGACACTCGGACTGGAAGGTCACGCTGTGATTACCGCCACGCCGAGAGGCCTTTGTCAGGTAGCGAGACTGAACGCGGAGCAGCATTTGGGTGTCGTTGGGCTTCAGGTAGAGGGTGCCATTCTGGGGAGTGGGGTGGAGGATTGTCAAGCCCAGAGGAGGCACCACACGCAAGTCGCATGATGCAAGGGCTGGGTATGATGGCTCAGCTGAAGTCACCTGGAATTTATCAAATTACATTTTATCCCAATTATTTTGTTAATACAACCAATATGGGGCAAAAAAATCATTATACAGCAAACACTTAATGGATGTTGATTTATTAGCCTGTGTTAACATTGAAAAAACATGCAAAACTATAAGTACAGTTTTAAAGAAAAAAAGAGACATTAAATATATAAATATAAATATGTCAGATGCATGCTAGGATTTGACATACAGCTTTGACATCTCACCAGCAGGCTGTAGAGTCCGGGCTGGGGTAGACCAGCAGACAGCTGTGCTCCCTGCAACTGAGTCTCACTGTGTCCCACATACAGCACCCTGACGGGGCAAACTACTTCGTCCAGCCAGCCTCCCTCACCATCCTCCACCAGCTTCTTCACGTCAAGCTCCGGGTCAGGCAGAGGGTCGGCGTCGAGGTCAGCCGAGGTGTCTGTTGACTGTCCGGTGTTGTTGATCCAGAACCACTCTGATTGGTTGAGGGCTAAGACAGGTTGTCGCCACAGTGAGTGTGGGGAAGATTGGCAGCGAAGAAGCGAGGCGGGGCCAGCGTCGTGCTGCAGGGCGATGACATCACCACGGGAAACCAGGAGGTCCTCCAGCTGATCTTTTACCTGGGAGAAACAGGGATCAGGAGGGTGGAACTTAAGCCTTGTACAGTACAACAGTTGCAATGCCGTAACTGCTGAACCAATCTGGCTCACATACACACACTCACATTAAAGCTGGCAGTCATCAAATATTTGTTCTGACATTGCTGCATTTCAAAAGCAAAAACACTAAATACTCCACTTGGAGGCAAAAAGGCTGTGCATTTCCCCATTGTGTTTTTTTTTCTTTTTTTTTTTTTAAAGTAAATCATCTCACCAGTATGTGTGCAGCTGGTCCTGCTGGTAGAGTGAAGACCACCTCATTCTGTAGGGTGTATCTGGGCCTCAGCGCCCCAGGGGGCAGGTGGTGAGCCTGGGTGCAGTTAGGACAGAAAGATGGCTGGCAGGGACTGGAGAGAGGCAGGCACCGGCGCTGGAAGGGACACCACTGCTCTAGTCGGGGGCAAGAGGGTGGATCACCGCTCCTGGTGTCATTGGGGACACAAACAGCCACCGGGGCACACGCTGGACCTCCACAACCTGAGACAAAAGATGTATCTTTATGATGAAGTTGAGACATAAAATCATTCTTTCTTTCTTACTCTCTTTAACTGCATTATATCATATAAGCTGATCATATGTTTTTCTGGGAACATAATTAGTGTGCTTGGTCGATATCCATCTCCATATAGGGTAACACTTGCTTTCGGTGTTATTAATAAACCAGTTGTATTATCTCATTATCTTAGCTGTCTCCTCCTCTGCGGCTGTATTCACAAATTCCAAATGAAAGTTTCACAGAAAACGTTCTCTCATGTCTTAAGCAAGCTGCTCGCCTCTCTGTGGACTTCTGTTTCTCACATTTTTTATGTGCATTTGCTCACTGCACCTCTGTCTATTGCATGTCTCTTCTGCTACGTCTCGATGGAGAAGTCCAAAAAAACAACAACACAGAAAGCATCTTAATGTTTTGTGCCTTGTGCCACACAGTGTTGCAGTTACATGTCATGTGTCTGGACAAGGACAGGAAGCGTTCAGGAGGGAGGTGACCTTGATTGGTCTGTTTCCTTCCTATCCTGTTTTGCAATACTTCTGTCTCCATTCAAACTTTACTTTCATGTTGACCTAACAAATTCAGACAAGGCTTGTCAGTGTGTGTGTGTGTGTGTGCGTGTGTGTGTGTGTGTGTGTGTGTGTGCATGCACGTGGATGTGTTTGTGTAACTGAAGAGGGGTGGGCTCAGGTGGCGTATGTTTTTTTTTTTAACACCTGCTGATATTCACCAGCCAAGTCTGTGCACATGAGTGTGTTTCTGCGTTTGACTCACTGGGTAATAGCAGGTGCAGGCCGGGATAATGGCAGTGAGGTCTGTAGGTCTGGAATCGGACGTGGATTTGTAAAATGAGCTCCTGAGTGACAAACTCTAGGGAGGACAGACGACCTGCCTGAACAAAGCTCAGAGCTGGGAACAACAGCAGCTGAGTGAAAAAAAACAGAAGATATGAGAAAACCAGACAGAGCGTTTAATGAAAAGAAGGTTTGAGGACAACAGTACGATGACTAGAATAAACAAGCTGAGATTCCTCCTCACCTCTATGCCACCTCTGGGAGGCTGTGGAGTAGAGAGCAGAGCGGAAGGGGTGCGGTGCAAAGTATTATGGGAGGGAAACACAGCCAGTCCTACTGTGTATATCCCTGCATCTGGAACACGAACTGTGGAGGCAAAAAAAAAATAATAATGAAGCCAAGGTGACAAAAGAGGAGGGAGGATTGAGGGGTTTAGAAAGAGTAGAGAGGAAGTTGAGGCAATTTATAAGAACTGATGGATCCACACTGTAACACATTTGAGAGAGAAAGAGAGAGAGAGAGAGAGAGAGAGAGAGAGAGAGAAAACAAACCTCTAAAGGCATAGACCAAACAAAACTACTATTAAAGATTTTAAAGGGAACACAATGTATCTTCTCACACAAACACAGAATCAAAGACACGCACGCACGCACGCACGCACGCACGCACTATAACCTCACATACACTTCATTTCCGACCGTGACACATTGTTTAGAAGGCAGTTTTACATAGTCCAGTTTAACTTCTACTCAAAGTGATGAAATGTTGCATTAAGAGACTGACACATACTGTACCCCTTGAAAAATAACTAATTAATAACTATCTATATAATAATAATAATTTTCTATTCACTGACAATGGGTTCAATATAAATGTAACACTGCTAGTTTTCAATTCCTGCTTGTGTATGTGTTCACATTATGTTAAATGTCATGCTATTTTGTCTATATTGAGCAGCAACACTTTTATGGAGGCAACATCGACTCACCCACACATTACATTTGGATGTAGTAAAAACTTCAAAATGGCAGCAATTTGGCTTCAGCAATCAGCTGTGTTCCATTTTTTGTCCACAACAAATATAGATATCCAGCTACCACATACAGAAGACTTTATGAACCTGTATATTTTCTACAACTTTCAGAGTTTTAAGGCCTGTGGACATTTTAATCAATATAATGTTTTATTCTTTTACAAATGCCGTATAGACGTATGACAAATGGGAATACTTACATTACAAATATGTATGTCGGTAACAAACCTATTACATTTATCATGTAAAATTGTTTCCATTCATCCCTGTCCACCTAGTCTGAAAACACTAGCAGAAACAAATACTTAACATCAATACTGTATAAAGTATGGAGATGCTTTTCTGTAATATTCCGATGTAACCATCCTGTTTAAATGAATGAAATGCTTATTACACAAGGAGCAATTTGTTTCGATGCCAAGTGTCCTCCAATTCTAAGTGGTGCTTCAGGAGGCTAGTCTTGTGCTTGTGTGAAGGAGGCTGTTTGCCTTTTCTTTTTCTACGCTTCTTTGTGCCAACAAACTTAATTTACATAAAATTGGTAGTGTAGAAAGTTGAAACCATTTTGCCGAAACCACTAAGGTGCAGAGGGATTTGGGGAAATTGCATTTGCATTGAAATCGGAGCATCAGTTTTCATTTCCTTCCTCTGATTACGGGTTTCTAGGCATCTGAATCCCCTATATTGCTGCGTGTCAGTGTGTATGTGTGAACGTATGGAGCCTACCTTGGGGGCTGTACTGGCAAACATAGGCCCGCTTGGCGTTGCAAGAGTGTGGTGAACTGGTCTGAGCGCGCTGATCGAGGGACACACACACGTTTCCGCGGGAGATCGGGGAACGAGGTGGCAGGCCCTCCTCTCCCTCCTGTGCCTCTGAGCCGTTCACCCAGCGCAGCTTACCTGGAAGGTCGACATCACTCAAGCCAAGCCACACACCTCGCTCCCTGGGACAGGAATAGACAGGTAGCACACAGATTAGCACAGGACCTGCTTGACATCTAGCTACGAGGCTGTTAACAACTGATTAAGCTCTAATTACACAGAAATACACAAATACAAACATTACCAAATCTTAGAAAAGAAAAACTCCACATAAAAAAGGAATCAAAGGTGCAGTTCGAGACTGAATGATATAAACAAAATACACACCACACAAACCTCCATACAAAACATCCAGACTTGAATTGATGTGGATCTCAACAGTCTTCAACAATCAATGATTGCAGGGCAGAGAAAGCATGAAAATGGGCTCTGATTGAACCCCCCAGGATGTCAGAGACAGGAAGGCAGATATTTTGTACATCCCTGAGATTACAGCAGATACATAGGCCAGATAAAAGCAATTTCCTTCCCCTGTCTTGTTTACTTTCTTTCTTTCTTAAAAAAAAATACAAGCAGAGAAAGAGAACAGGAAAAAACGGTCTTTGTGGTAAAAACAAGACCTTAGTAGAAAAAAGGGGGGGGCTTCTTATATAAGTGAGGGGGTGAAGAGATGGGATAAGCTTCATCTGCAGCTGTTTTTCTTCTCTCATCCACTTTGGTCTTCGAGGGAAGGGCTTCCACCTTCACATTAACACACACACACACACACACACGCACACACACACACACACACACACACACACACACACACACACACACACACACACACACACACACACACACACACACACACACACACACACACACACACACACACATACACCATGAACTGTGGACTTCTTATCCCAGGGTGTTAAAGTTACAATGCAGCTGTGCTTTTACAGATGTGTTTTTTGCGACCCTCTCCGACCTAAACGCCAAAACTGGGGGGCCAACACAAACCCAAAAACTTTTCAACGAAGCCCAGCCAAATCCAGAGCACTAAAGAAGCATTACTACAGTTTTTTGTGTAAAGAGACTGCCATGACTAAGCATGAGGACACAATCTGTTCACATCTGAATACTATCTGGGAAAAAAGAGCAATGTCAGTATTTTGCACAGCCAGAGAACATTATAAATGAATGAATAGATGACAAAAAAATGACAAAAGGACAAAAAAACAGAGAAATTAATCAAAGCAGTACGCTTCAAGGTATGACGTTTATAAATAGTGAATGATAAAAAAAAATGAAAAGTACTACCTTGAAAACAGCCTTGAGTTGAAACTACAGGTGCACACACATACAAAGTGTCACATTCAATCAAGAAAGCATTCGCACAGACAGGAGGGGAGGAGCAGGAGAAACACACTTTTCATACCCCCATCCAAACCATGTACTTTGTGATTGTCAGTTCAACATCTGTTTTGAGTATTTGATGTCTGTCACAATGTTATATTTGGCTGTTGTGGGTGCAAACAGCAACATTGTGAGAACTCAGCCAAACAGGGATGACACTGTGTTGCAGAGCTGGCAGGTTATCTGCTCAGTACCAATCTGACAGCATGCAGTACTATTGCAACAAAAAAAAAAAACATAAAGAGAAAAAATCAGAGTCCCCATTTCTGCAGCCCATACAGATAGAAACACTCACTGTGTGACTTTGGGTGCCAGCAGGTTACGCAGCGCGTCACTCCTGATTATTGCCAGATCCCCACCACGGTCTATACACTGCTGTCGAGCATCTGTCCAGCTCATCTCCCCTGGAACGATCTGGAAACAGTGTGAGGACTCGGCGTGGTACACCCCGTCCTTTGGGCAGTAAGGCGAGGCTGGCAGAGGACAGAAACATTCACATGATTTCTCAGATCTTTTGAAGTCACACTTGCAACATCATGGAAAGAACAATTATGTTATTACTAGAAAAGCGAACTTCAAAAGACTTTACTTCTAGATGAAAAAGAAATTGTTCTGGAAAGTCATGATAGGCGGCAAAACTGCTTTGTGCTGGCCGTTCCATTGATTTCCTATGGGGAGGGCGGTGGCGGCCAACTAGGCGTTGCGCTACCCCTGGCGTCACGCACCGCTCGAATTTGCTGCTTCAACTTTGACCTAGTTGCTGCTGACCTTTCGAAAGTGCAACCAATGAGATAACAGCATGTCATTACCTAGCAACGGGAAATAGCTTCCTTGCCACCCTTGATGAGGAATACCTGTGTGGCGCTTTGCTCTCTGCGCCCTACCTAGCGGTGCGCAGAGAGCAAATCGCGTATCATGTGTAGGTGGCTTTAAGGTATAGAATTACTGTACAATGCATTCTGACAACACACTTCATACAATACCTTACAGATCATTACAACTCATGGTGTTCACAAAGCCAGCACTGTTTGCATTTATACAGTTAGACACTGTACTGCCACTTCAAAAGATATACCAACATTAAGGGACTTCTAATAATTGTAACAAAATGTAAAACATGAAAGAAAAATACTGGAAAAGGAGACTTAAAGAAGGAATCAAAATATTGCATCCACATAAAGGATACATTAAGTTATTCATGTTTTATGAGTACTGAATATTTATGTGACCTTTTCCTCTAGTGTGTCGGCACCTCCATTTCCATTAAACTAATAAAAGGCATAATATTGATATGGGTGGTAAAAAACATTGGCTGCTAGTGTAAGCAACAAAATGTGTATTGTGCGTGTGTACTTTACAGTGTTCAGTTTTTGATAAAACCTTGAACAGTGGCCTGAACAAGAGCTTCTGAAAGGATGAGGTAAAAACATATGAGATTTACAGTAGTAGAGAGCCTGTACTAATTTGACTATTTTGACTGTCGATCAGTGTCATTAGCTGCTTCGACCTTGTGTGTGATGTGAATCTTACCTTTGGCAATTTGGACCCCATCCTTTGAAATCTTCCAGTCTACATCCATGCCAACAGCACCCCAGCTGACAAGCGTGAACTCCAGGCTCTTATTGGCCACAGCAAGAGGTGGACAATGCAGCTCCAGCTTGGGAGGGAGTGTCACGGTCACTTTTCCGCGTGCAGAGACCTGAGCACATGCAAACATGAAACAAAAATATTAAAATCACATTTCATTATGTTGAAATAGTGTTTCAAAAATGAATACAAACTTGTTCTTTCTCTATATTATAAAGTATAAAAATAAAACAATTGTTTCCTATTTTTTCTCTCTCACCTCCTTGTGTCCAGCCCAGGCCATCAAACTGACTGCATAATGTCCCGGAAGTCCGTATTTGTGAGTTGCTGTGGTGACCCCTTTTCCTGTAGTGTTGACCCGAGACGAAAGGTCCCCAAAGTCCCAGGACAGTGTCACCGGAGTGACAGAGGACGCGGCGGAGAAACTGATGCCGTCGTGGACACTTTGCAATTGGAGAGGCTTCAGTGAGACTGCGAAGTCCACCGCAAACACGTCGTGAGCCAGAGTCCACCCACATTCCTGTGCATAGAGGAAACGTGTTGTGAATTTAAAAGTCAAATGAAACTTTGACTTTTAAATTGTTGTGTTAATTGTTCAGATGTTCGTGGTATTAATTAACCCTTATGAACTGCTCTGATTGAAAATTGAAAGTAAACAAATCTTTGAGTTGCTCTGTACAGCAGCCCTGCAGGAAACTGAATCTGAGAGGAAGTCATTCAAGCCACAGAGGGAAGTTGTGGGAGATTATAGGAAGGTTTAAAGGAAATCCTGAATGTTGTGTTTACAAAAGAAGAAACAAAGCAAGCACACAAAAGGAGCTCTTTGACATCTGAAGATCTAAAAAGGTGCAATAATTACTCTCTGGATCCCTGTGTGCTGCATACCTTCATAACATGGGGGTTTGTACAGGCAGCAGAACACTGAGATTTGCTGATGGAGTTCGGCTCTGAGTTTGTGCTGCAGAGGCACTCGTGCCTCGCCCCCAAGCCACCGTAGCGGTGTGATGCAGCAAAACACACACTGTTACACTGTTCACGTGTGAAGTTTCCGGGCGTGGAGGAAGAGAAGATAACAAGCTCGCTCCGTCCCCCTCCTCCACTGCTGCTGTCCTCAAGACAAGCTGCATAGTTCAGGCCTGCAGAAGAAGGAAAGGTTTTCAGTCGACACTGTGCTATACCTGATTTATAACTTTAATCAGCATCAGACATTCTCTGTCCAAACCAGCAGAAAAAAAAAATCAAAAGAGGTCAACTCATGAGCAATTTATTTCTGTGATGTCTGTATTTGTCACCACAAGGATTGCATAAAACGGTGACATTGTCTTTCTTTCCCAGAGTTCAGCTTGTTAGAGAGACTTCATTTTAGGTCCAGGCAGTCACTTAACACTTGTTATTATGGTATACCTGAATCTGACAAGGCAGGATGGGTCCACTGGCAAACAGGGAAAGACGATTAATAAAAACAAGTTTTTATAGTGATTTGTAATTGTAGTGACATGTAAATGTAACATATCTGAATTAGCGTCTATTTGTTTCGTACCACAGGTGAGCAGGCTGACGTTAAGCAGGGGTTGGTGGCGCAGCTCAGGAGGGTGGTTGCAGAGCATGGCGTCCGGGCGTCGAACTCGCACCCCTCTCTCCTGGAGCCAGCTGACCAGCCGGAACAGCTTGCAGTCACAATCAAATGGATTACTGCTCAGGTCACTGAAGGAGAGCAGGACAGGGAGGAAGTGGATCAGTACTGGTAAAACATGACAACACTCACAGATACTCACAGAGATTGGGGGTTCATAAAGCTGTGCAGTACGTGCTGATGACACGTGAACCACTGAAGCTGAAATTTGGTATTGGTATATATTTGGTATCAAATTGGTAAATGGT